>OVBI01001107.1:0-42165 GCA_900406495.1 Sisymbrium altissimum | reverse complement strand
TTGACGTTCCTTTTGTATTACGTCGTCTCGTTGGAAGCTTTGCCCTCCTCTACTCCATTACAAGTGATCAATTCAGCCAAAGATAACTGGTTTTAAGAAGAAGAAGAACTTGTCAATTTGGGATTTTGAGGGTTTTGGGTTGAGAGATGTTAATTCTTAAAACACAGTAGTTTAATCAATTAACGTCCGTTTATTGATAATTAACGGTTAATTTTGTAATGATTAAAATGGCTGAATCAACTAAAATATAAGATTTATGTGGCATACATTTAAAAGTTGAGAATTTATTTGGCTCACTTAAAAGTTGAAGTTTATTTTGGTTTTATTTTGAAAGTTTGGGATTTAATTAGCATTTTTCCCATAAATAAATGTAAAACTTCTCACTTAAGGGAGATCCAATTATTTATCGCCACGTAAGCACGAGATCACGGCGGCGCGAAACTACGCGGCGTTTGCTCAGCACAAAAACGTAGCGCAGTTTAGTTAAAGCTAAACAAAATCGATTTGCACTTTTGTTAAGCTATCTATCTATCTATCAATGATCATCATCATCGGAGAGAAAGGCCAACTTTGACGGAGATATCGTACATAAGCAAGCAAAGCAACCTTAACCTTCCACCACTGTAAAACCCTAAATTCAGTGTCACGATTCCACCTCTATTTTCCAGGTTCGATTCATATTGACTTTCGTGCTTTCATGATGCGAGATTGTCTGGAGGGATTTAGGGTTTTTCGTTCACGGATCCTGTTAAATTCCAAGCTGAATCTCATTCGATTGAATTGTTTGCAGTTGCTTTTTCTTTTATGGTTGAAAACGCGATATTTATGAGGAGTATAGTTTGTTGTAGTACTCGAGAAATTTCAGGAAAAAGGAGAGTTTTCTATTAATGGGTGGTTGATTTTTTTATCCCCAAGTTTTAATTTTTTCGATAATAATTTGTGAAAAGGGAATGTCTTTTCGTTCGAAATTGTATTTTCAAGATCTCTAGCTAAAATCGGACTCTCGTAGCTGATTCTGGATATTGGCGTTCAATGTAGTTAGATCGGTTTTGTTTTATTTCTAGTCTTAGTCTGAGTTTCGTCTCATTGAGCAACGACTGATTTTTTTTTTCTATTATGAATTGTTTCATTGGTGTTATTTAGGGATAGATTGCTCATGGCAACTGCAACTATGGCCACAGCAGCTGGAGCAGCTGCTCTTCTTTATTACACATTGAACCGGAAATTAATCGCGGGTCCATCTGATGCTGACGATGAGAATTCTGATGCTTCTACCACCCGCACTTCTTTGAGGATTGACCGTGTTTCGCATAGACTTATTCAAGCTCCAGCAACTTGGTTGGAGACTATTTCTACTCTCTCTGAGACTCTTCGTTTTACTTACTCTGAGACTCTTGGGAAGTGGCCGATTGGAGATCTTGCTTTTGGGATCAATTTTCTCATCAAGAGGCAGGTATAACATCTGTTGATCTCTCTAGCGGTGACAAAGTGTTGGCTTTTTTTAATCATCTTGTTGTCAAACTTGGAACATTTGATGATAGTGTATATAAACCCGTAGGGACTTCTACATGTTGATCGTGTCTTTGGCGGTGAAGATAGTATAGAGCTTAAAGGACCAGAAGTAGCTAATGAACTCAAATATTATTTGCACTTGCTGACGTTGTGTTGGCATTTCTCCAAGAAGCCATTTCCATTGTTCTTAGAAGAGACCGGCTTTACAAAGGAAAACGTCCTCATTCACGAACCCAAAGCTGGGGTAAATATATAACAATTCTCTGAATCTTTAAACGCTTTTTCGACATAGAAGTTGAGATTTAGTTTGTGAATTTTGCATCTTGCAGATATTGAAGCCAGCTTTTACAGTTCTTGTCGATCACAATACAAAATATATTCTATTGTTGATCCGTGGAACGCATAGCATCAAGGACACCTTGACGGCTGCGACCGGTGGAATAGTACCGTTCCATCATACTGTTGTAAATGAGAGAGGGGTTAGCAATTTGGTCTTAGGATATGCACATTGTGGTATGGTTGCTGCTGCCCGGTGTATAGCTAAACTTGCCACCCCTTGTCTTCTCAAGGGTCTTGAGCAATATCCAGATTATAAAATCAAGGTACTTTATGTTGCCCGTTCTCTATTCTTGATTTCACCTTTTTCTAAAAGCCGTCATGTCAAACTAAAGATTGTCTCTGGGCCCCTAATGCATTGATTTTTCTGCACTTTGTTGGCAGATCGTTGGGCACTCTTTGGGTGGTGGGACGGCTGCACTTTTAACATATATATTGCGGGAGCAACAAATGCTCTCTACAGCTACCTGCGTTACATTTGCTCCAGGTTTTTCATCGAACATTGTTTACAGTTACATATATTGATACCTTCTCAAGATCTAAGACTGAGCTTTTGTTCTTGTGCTCTTCAGCTGCTTGTATGACTTGGGAATTAGCTGACTCTGGGAACGACTTCATCGTATCTGTCATAAATGGAGCTGATCTGGTGCCTACGTTTTCTGCTGCATCAGTTGATGACTTACGCGCTGAGGTTAGCTTCCTAGACCCTAAATTCAATGCCTTGACAATGCTTTATCTATATACTGGGAACAACTTTTTTTGCATCTTCTTAAGAGAATCCTTTTGTTATTCCTTTCTGCACCTCTTCAGGTAACAGCTTCGGCTTGGCTAAATGATCTGAGAAATCAAATCGAACGGACTCGAATCCTCAGCACTGTTTATCGATCAGCGACGGCTCTAGGATCCCGTCTTCCGTCTATGGCCACTGCCAAAGCAAAAGTTGCTGGTGCTGGTGCAATGTTACGCCCAGTGTCTAGTGGCACACAGGTAATAAGCTATACCGAGTATGCATACTTCTGAACGTAAACAGCTCTTAAGACTTGAAATGTTTCTGAGATTAACAAACTTGGTGCAGGTTGTAATGAGAAGAGCTCAGAGTATGCTGACCCGTCCTGCACTAAGTTTAACTTCTTGGTCATGTATGGGACCCCGGCGTAGAGCCCCTGCAACTCAATCAAACTCGGAACATCAGTTAGATTCTTCTGAAGCAATGTCCCAAGATAGACCCGAAACTTCAGATCCTCTTCTTGCTACCACGAGTAGTAATTCCACAGATGAAGAAATCACCACCGGAAAATGGAAATCAGAAGCTGAGTGTTCTAATTACGATGAAACATCTGCTCGTCTTGGTGCCACTGATCTTGACGAGTGTGAGGATCCAGCCGACGTCGAAACACGCGAAGAGCGTATGACTGAAGCTGAGCTATGGGAGCAGCTGCAGCATGACCTTTACAACGACGACGCTTCAGAGCTGCCTGAAGAAGCAGACGTGGCAAAAGAGATCAAAGAAGAAGAAGAAGCCGTCATCGCAGAGGCCGGTGTGGCCCAGCCGACTGAGATGAAAGAATCTCACAGATTCCTGCCGCCAGGGAAAATTATGCACATTGTGACGGTCCGGCCTCAGGCCATAGAGGCTAAGGATGAAGATGACGGGTCTGGCCTCGAAAGGCCTGAGACAGTGGAGAGAGTGGAAACGGTGGAGGAAGGTAGAGTAGGAATCTTTCTGACGCCGAGGTCATTGTATAGCAAGGTGAGGTTATCGCAGAGGATGATAAGCGATCACTTCATGCCTGTTTACAGACGACAGATCGAACGGCTAATACAAGAGTTAACACTGGAACAGCCTTAAAGCTTCTTTTTGTTTTCTTTTTGGCGGTAAAATATGTATTTGCAGTTGTAAATACATCTTACTGACAAGTGACAACCTATAAGAAAGTTTTTTTATATAAATATATGCAATATATTTGGAAGTGTTTTATTCATATTTACACAATGGAGAGTAGAAGAATCCTATTAAAATTCTTCTCTCTACAGAGGAACTTAACTTACTAATCCATTTTTAATATGGATCGACTCTAAAGTCTCGAATCATTAATAATTCAATTTAACGTGAATGAAAAGGAAGCCACGTCTGAGGAGGTCAAATATATCCGACCAGTCTACCATTGTTTTGATTGGGCGAAGATTCCTCACCATTGTTTCGTGCTCACCATCATCATTCATCACACCCATTTTCTCTCGCCAACTTTTAAAATTCTGGGTTAATCACAAACTTCCGATCGCTGAATTCATCTCTCCGCTGATCACCTGATTCTCAATTGCCTTTCCACCCATCCAAAAGTTCAATATCGTATCTTGTTTGTTTGGAAACCCTAAAGGCCCCTTTTTTCTGGTTCGGGGAGGTTCTGGGGTTTATGGTTTGGCTAATAATAATAAAACGTTTGAAATGAGTGGTGTGAATTTTCTTTGTAACTCGAAAAACCCCAAATTTCGAGGGATCTTCAATGGACTTTGTGCTCTGATTCTCTTTGTCTTCTTCTTTGATCGGACCGACATACTCCGGAACCCTTTGTTAAAGAACGCATCTTTCCTCGATGGTGGTATTGTTTCGCCCTCTAAAGGTAAATTCAACAACAATGGCTTCACCCAGTTTAGGATAGTTCGTCGACATATGACCCAAGCTGACTCAAATGTTTCGATGTTGATCAACGGTTCTGGTAATAACAGTTTCAGTAGCACTGTTACTGTATTATGCTCCGGGTTGCATGATCACATTGGCTACGCTGATCAATGCGAGTTCTTAAGAGCGAATCCAGTTTGCTCTCCTGATGGATTCTTTGACTACCTCAACTTCTTTTACTGCTCCTGTAGAGATTTCGAGATCTTGGGTTACATGATTTTGGGTGTTTGGCTTGTTGCTTTGTTTTATCTGTTGGGTAATACTGCTGCTGATTACTTTTGTTGTTCCTTGGAGAAGCTCTCTAAGCTTTTGAGGTTACCTCCAACTCTTGCTGGTGTTACTTTGCTTCCGCTTGGGAATGGAGCACCGGATGTGTTTGCAAGTATAGCTGCTTTTGTTGGAACAGACAAAGGAGGAGTGGGTCTTAATAGTGTCTTGGGTGGTGCTGTTTTTGTTACTTCGGTTGTTGTTGGGATTGTTTCGCTTTGTGTTGCCGACATGGACGTCAAGCTCGATAAGAAGTGCTTCATCAGAGACTTGGGTTTCTTCCTTTTCACTCTCCTGTCTCTGTTGGTGATTTTGATGGTTGGTAAAGTGACAGTACGGATTGCCATCGCGTTTGTCTCCATCTATGTGGTTTATGCTTTCCTCGTGGCAGCGAATGTGATTCTGAGAAAGCATGCGAAGAGGTTTAAACTAGACGCTATTACTCCTTTGCTACCTATGCAAGCAAGCGTGTTTTCTCCGAGTGTTGAAGAGGATGTTCCAATGCATAGCCCCTTGATCGAGAGTGACTCTGAGGATGGTCCACCTCGGCTACAGAACTCTCTTCCTCAGTGGATGTGGGCTTCAAATGTGGCCATCTATTCAAACCATTTCGCGAGAGGTAGTAGTGTACAAGATGATGAAAGGCCACCTTGGGGATGGATTGACGACAGTGCAGAAGTTGAGAGCTCTTTATGTACTAAATTCACTTCCTTGTTGGAGATTCCGCTGACGATTCCAAGGAAGTTAACAATTCCATCGGTCGAGGAAGATACATGGTCAAAGTCATACGCTGTAGCCAGCGTTTCATTAGCACCTGTGCTTCTGGCGTCTCTTTGGAGTAGCCAAGACAACGTGAGTTTACAAGCCTGCGGTGTTGCTTATTTTATCGGCCTTGCTATTGGCTCTACTCTTGGTTTTTTTGCTTACAAAAACACAGAACCTGATCACCCACCTCGAAGATTCTTGATCCCTTGGGTTCTTGGTGGGTTTATCATGAGCATTGTATGGTTCTACATGATTGCAAACGAACTCGTTGCTCTTCTGGTGACATTTGGTGAGATCTACGGAATCAACCCGTCGATACTTGCGCTAACAGTACTTGCTTGGGGAAACTCAATGGGTGACTTAGTGTCGAATATCGCATTGTCGATGAACGGTGGAGATGGTGTGCAAATCGCTCTATCGGGATGCTATGCAGGTCCAATGTTCAACACACTCGTCGGACTCGGTATGTCAATGCTTCTCGGGGCATGGTCCAAGAGTCCTGACTCGTACAAGGTCCCGGAAGACAAAAGCTTGTTCTACACACTTGGGTTTCTCGTACTCGGTTTGGTTTGGGCTTTGGTTATGCTCCCGCGCAACGACATGCGACCTAACAAAACCTTAGGTATTGGACTCATTACTCTATATCTGATCTTCGTTACTTTCAGGCTCAGTTGCGCCATGGGATTTATACCATGGGCTGCTTAGAAGCTATGTAACCTTGTTTTTCAACCTTAACCAAACAACTAATCAGAGGCTACTTTTTGTATGTTAAAGAAAAAAACACTTGTAATGATGAGCTTTCATAGTTTTTTGAATCTTTCGATAATTCCTTATGCCGCGTTTGCTTCTTATTGGTTCGTCGTTTTGTCATACTCATACCTGCCACTTTTTTATAACCTCAAGAATCTTCGTCTTATCCTCGTGTCAATTTTAAATTGCAGTCATGTGACCCACGTCTCCTTTGATTCTTCTATTATTAACTGATATCTTACCGAACTTGTTATCTCTTGGGAGACGCATTTAGCACCAATTATTCATACATTGCTGACGTGGCATATAGACGAAACAAAAGATTCAGAAGCTGAGAGAGAGAAATAAATACGTTACCACAACGAATCTTCTTCCTCATTATCCATCGCCATTGCAATGGCCAAGCTATCTCTCTCCTCCGCCTTCTTCGTTATCTCTCTCTTCCTCTGTTTCTTGTCATCATTATCTTCTTGGGATGGCTTAGAGTCTTACATCGTCCATGTGCAGAGATCTCATAAGCCTTCTCTCTTTGCCTCCCACAACCACTGGCACAACTCTCTCCTCCGCTCCCTCCCATCTTCTCCCCAACCAGCGACTCTCATCTACTCTTACTCACGCGCCGTTCAAGGCTTCTCCGCTCGTCTCTCACCTACACAAACAGCCGCTCTCCGCCGTCACCCGTCCGTCATCTCCGTTATACCAGATCAAGCGCGTGAGATCCACACAACTCATACACCTGCCTTCCTCGGTTTCTCCGATAATTCTGGTCTTTGGAGCAACTCAAACTACGGAGAAGACGTGATCGTTGGCGTTCTAGACACTGGAATCTGGCCGGAGCATCCGAGTTTCTCGGACTCAGGTCTCGACCCCGTCCCATCCACGTGGAAAGGCACGTGCGAGATTGGACCGGACTTTCCCGCTTCATCTTGCAATCGGAAGCTTATTGGCGCTAGAGCGTTCTACAAGGGATTTCTAACGCATCTCAACGGAACAGCGAAAGCAGCGAAGGAATCGCGATCGCCGCGTGATACAGAAGGTCATGGAACGCACACGGCATCTACAGCAGCTGGATCGGTGGTGGCGAACGCGAGCTTGTACCAATACGCGCAAGGAGTGGCCCGTGGGATGGCGTCAAAGGCGAGAATCGCTGCCTACAAAATCTGCTGGACCGGAGGATGTTACGACTCCGATATCCTCGCCGCCATGGATCAGGCTGTTGCAGACGGTGTTCACGTGATCTCTCTCTCCGTAGGCGCAAGCGGCTTTGCTCCACAATATCACATGGACTCTATCGCCATCGGAGCATTTGGCGCGACGCGGCACGGTATCGTCGTATCCTGCTCCGCCGGAAACTCTGGTCCTGGTCAACAAACCGCTACTAACATCGCTCCTTGGATCCTAACCGTCGGTGCGTCCACGATCGACAGAGAGTTCTCCGCAAACGCAATCACTGGCGACGGGAATATCTTCACGGGAACGTCACTGTACGCCGGCGAACCTCTACCTAACTCTCAACTTCCTCTGGTATATTCCGGCGATTGCGGAAGCAGATTGTGCTACCCTGGGAAACTGAACTCATCGTTAGTGGAAGGCAAAATCGTTCTCTGTGACAGAGGAGGTAACGCTAGAGTTGAGAAAGGAAGTGCCGTTAAGATAGCCGGAGGTGCAGGCATGATTCTCGCGAACACAGCTGAAAGCGGCGAAGAACTCACCGCCGATTCGCATCTCGTCCCGGCGACTATGGTTGGAGCTAAAGCTGGAGATCAAATCCGTGACTACATCAAAAATTCAGACTCTCCCACAGCAACAATCAGCTTCCTAGGTACTTTGATTGGACCATCTCCTCCTTCTCCCAGAGTCGCTGCTTTCTCTAGCCGTGGACCAAATCACATAACACCGGTTATCCTCAAACCGGACGTGATTGCGCCAGGAGTTAACATCTTAGCCGGTTGGACCGGAATGGTTGGTCCAACCGATTTGGATATCGATCCTAGACGGGTCCAATTCAATATAATCTCCGGTACATCAATGTCGTGCCCACACGTCAGCGGACTCGCTGCTCTCCTCCGTAAAGCTCATCCCGATTGGTCACCCGCGGCAATCAAATCCGCCCTCGTAACAACCGCTTACGATACGGAAAACTCCGGAGAACCAATCGAGGATCTCGCCACCGGTAAATCATCGAACTCGTTCATCCACGGAGCCGGCCACGTGGATCCGAACAAAGCCTTGAATCCTGGTTTGATTTACGAAATCGATGTCAAAGACTACGTGGCTTTCCTCTGCGCCGTCGGATACGAGTTTCCGGGGATTCTAGTGTTCCTTCAGGATCCGACTCTTTACAACGCCTGCGAGACGAGCAAGCTCAGAACCGCCGGGGATCTCAACTACCCATCTTTCTCCGTCGTTTTCGGATCAACCGTCGATGTTGTGAAGTACAGAAGGGCTGTTAAGAACGTGGGAGCCAATGCTGACGCGGTGTACGAAGTTGGAGTTAAATCTCCGGCGAATGTGGAGATCGATGTGTCTCCGAGCAAGCTTGCGTTTAGCAAGGAGACTAGCGAGTTGGAATATGAAGTGACGTTTAAGAGCGTTGTGCTCGGCGGTGGAATTGGATCCGTGCCGGGTCATGAATTCGGGTCGATCGAATGGACAGACGGTGAACACATCGTCAAGAGCCCGGTGGCCGTTCAATGGGGTCAGAGCTCAGTTCAGTCATTCTGAATGATATTTAAAATTTGGGCTTATAGAAACAAAAGAAATTCCAATTGGGTTTGTTAACGGGCCTAATTGTAAATTGGGCCGATTTGTTTACTTATCTGTTGAGCCCTTACTCTTGGGTTAGACCACTGCATGGGGTGAATGAGCAGAAAATTCGATTTGCATTTGTAAAATTAGTTTCTTTTAATTTCATGCATCCGTCCAGCAATGAAATGTTATTTAATAAAACAGACGATTTCTATTCGACTAAAGCAAAAAAGAGAGTCGTTTTTTCAATAATTCATGTAAATAATGTAATCAAGATTATCAATAACTCGGACTTTTATTTCGGTGAATATTCTTAATTCGGAAAGGTAGAAGAAAAATTGTACACACAACAAAAGAGCCAAAAAGAGTACTCTCGCGCAATAGTCAACACTCAACTATTAAAACCAAAAAAAATAGAGAAATATTAGCCGTCCATGAATTAACGCACACACAAAACTAAATAGAAGTCAAGAAACATATACTTTCCCGGTGAATGATTTTCACTAGAACCTACATAATTGCATTTAAGTTGACTTTCTGTGTAATACAGACAAAAGGGGTCCATTGAGCTACGTAACTATGTGTCGTCTTCTGTACCAACACATTAGTATAGGCTTGCTTTCTATAGCAAAAGCTTATCTACTTACACATCTTATATACATAGTCATTTGCGCTTGACTAAATGATTGCCGATAATATACGATATCGTAATAACTAAACCAAGCATTAATATATAGAGTTGTGGCATCTTTAACTAATAAGAGCACACGTACATATAGTAATATACTTACAGTCGAGATGAGACAAGACACTCAAAAGTCATTTAGTAAAGCGCACAAAAAGTTACAATATGGTGATTAATAACAGTATTATGAGCAAATTCTAAGATTTTACCATATTGGTTATTCAATGCACAATGTTGATCGAACGATCTCTGTGTACGTACTGTGACCAGCGTACTTTACTAATAGTAAATCGCTATGATATGACGATGGAACAGGTTGCTAAACGATAACAACTATCATGAGTCGAATCTTTAGAGATAAGGAAGATTTCCCGAAAAAAAAGTAGAAATCCTTTTCGGGAAAGGAATCAAATTTCGATTGCCGACGTAGATATTCTTATAAATACAGCGACCTAATTAAAGAGAGAGATACTAGTTCGGTTGATCTGTTCTTTGTTTCCTTGTTGTTGTCGCTTTCCAAGCTATAGATCTTGAAGTCGTTTGTTCTCCGCTTCTTCACGACGTGACAGCGTTTCTCGCGGCCGTGCTCGGTTCCGAAAAAAAAAAAAAATGTCGAATCGAGATGGTGATTGTGAAAGTGATGCACTAAGACAACTCAATGATCACGAATTTACTGATGCCGAGTTTACCGAGAGCATCACTTGCAAGGATGATCACGAGCTTATTGATGCCGAGTTTACCGAGAGCATCACTTGGAAGGATGATCACGAGCTTATTGATGCTGACTTTGCCAAGTTTAAAAGAAGCATCACTTGCGATGATGATCCTACCTCCAATATAGTTAGCCTTCCTCCAGGGATCACTCGCAAGGATTTTTATACTATTAGGCTCACAGCGCAGTTTGTGGCGCGGTATGGGATGAAATTTAAATGGAGTTTGATGAAGAGGAAGAATATGGACAGCCGGTTTGAGTTTCTGAAACCAACTGATATCATGGCCAACTATTTCAATGGGCTTGCTGCTGCCTATTCCGAGGAAATTCCGCGGGGGAATAAGACTAATAATACTCTTACTGCTTGTACGGATACCGTTCTTGAGGTTTTTCTCCGTCGTCTTCAAAGTCTTCTTGAAACCGATCCTTCCAAGGAATTGCATGAGATGGAAATCCACAACAAGGGAATTGTGGAATTTCAGGAGGACTTGTTGCACAAGGAGGGACGGGAGTTGGCTTTGCTTGATTTCCACGAATCTGTGTTGCTCATGTCCGCACTACCACAAATGCAGCTAAAACCAGAGCCAAAGAGACGCAAGTTAATTTAACAAGTCGGCTCTTGTTCCAGAAGACCAGCCGGAGAAATTCCCTGACCAGAGAACTGAGAACGTCGCTTGGGGATGCAGGGATGTGCTTTTTTTTCCTCTCTATTTTTAACTCTTCTCTTATGGACAGAGATATTGCTAGTTCTGAGGCAACATCTCTAATAATCTTTAAAACATTCTAAACTAAAAAAAAATTATTATTTCAAAAGAAAAACCATCAATTGCTTCCACTTTCTATCTAATTTTTTTTTCCATCTTCCAGCTTGTTTCTCCATCTTTGTTTTTAAAATCAATTAAAAATAATAATATAGTCTCAGTTCACAAGTTTTTTTTTTTTTTCTCAATTCACAAGTTATCAAAAATATGTGGCACAACTGAAATGTCGTGGTATATAGGTCATCCGTCGTGGAATATAGGTCATCCCCTAAACAAAAATAAAACTGTATATTTTGCTACATAACTACAAAAAGCTAAAAATGGTTTATGATTTGGACATACGATGTATTAGTTTACGGAAATTACGTACTATATCTTATTAAGTCGTAAGTGACCGCATAACCAATATCATGACTCTAGTCTCTCTATATATAAGTTTCTCAATCTGATTAACTCCACACACCATCTCTTTCATATTCCTTTTTCTTTTGTCAAAAACCATCTTTATATTCCTTTCTCAACAATACTCTCTCAGAGAGATCAATGGATCCCCACGTACTCATCACCTCCGCCTCCAACGCATTTCGATGGCCGTCAAGTCGCCGGAAGGTCTATCTCCGTCGGCGTAAGCGGCAAGTTGTACGTCTCGGCGGAAGAAATAGTAGGCTACGTGGGAGATTCTCGCTCAAGAGGATGGTGACAAGGATGAGGTTCAAGTGGCTGAGACTGTACTATGTGAGGCTCGTGAAGATGGTCAAAGGCTATTATCGTAACTTGGCGAAAGAGTTTGCTGACGCCGGAGCTGCCACTATCCAGCAACGGATGACGGTGGAAACAGCCGCTTTCGCCGCTCCGGGCTTAGGCCTATCTTTCCATCCCATGTCGTCCGGCCAAGATCGACCTCGTTTTTTTCTTGTGTAGCTAAATTATTTAACTCAGTTTCAAATTAATTACCTTTTTGATTTTTTGTTGTTGTTTTAAATCTCCTGTTATACTACTTTTGAATTTCTTGTTCAAAACTAGGTTTAATATATATATATATATAACAACAGCTCTGTCACAAGAATATCAGAAACTATAAAATGTTTTGAACATTAATTAAAGTAAAGGACACTTGGAATAATTGGAATTATGAGAAGAACCTTGGTCTCTGTGTAAGAGTTCTTGTCGACGACCAATTGAGAAATAAATTAAATAAGTAATAGCTAGCTAGTTTACCATTCGGATTTTAGACATTGACTTACAGGATATGTCTGTTCTGTGGTGGAAAGGGTTTTTGATCTCTCTTATTTCTGAGAGAAGCTAGCTATAAGGATTCCTCTATGATTTCATTATTTTTAATACCTTTACGTGTGAAAATAGTATATTGACTGAAATATATTATTAAAGTGTAACTGAAAAGCCTCATATTTAAACACGGGATATATAGTTCTGGAAAAAATTAACTAGAGAGTTGCGACTTGCGAACTTTGGGCACATAATTTTCGTCGACTTGAAGCCAACCGTGGTATTTTTTCTCTTATGATATACTCCAGAGCAGAGATTTGAATTCGGTAACATGTGAGAGTTATAAACGCTTGGTTAAATTTTGGGTTATTTGACCCCCAAAAAAAACACTATTGGGTTTATAAAATTTTCCTTCCGTAAAGAAGAGAAAGATCATTGGGTTTATAAACCCAAAATGTTTTAGTTTTTAGTCCAGCCCATGCCATTAAAGTCGATTTAGAGATCCCCAAGAACAGTATTGGGCTTGATGATGTTTGTTCTCTTATTTTCACCCAAAAAGAAACTAAACCAAACCGTTATATACACCTAGCTAGCGGGTTGTATTTTCTCGGTTAAGAGAAACCGAAATGAAGAAGATGCGTGTGAGGAAAGAGTGGTTGCGTGAAGGAGAGAAAAAGGCAGCGCGACAATTCCACGTGGACAAGTCATGGCTGACCCAATCCTAATACTTTGCTTCTTACGCAAATCGTATTCCATTGTTTGTTATTTCGGGACCACCTCCTTTTTTGTTTTTCAATTTATTCCTAAACCGAAACTAACCGATTTGATTCCCTAAAATATCTTGAACGCTGCATATAAAACCAAATATTTTTCTAACCAACTCATATTGAAATACGATCTTCTTGCTGCCCTCTGACTTCCCAAAAAAAACACGTCATTCAGTATAACATATCAATACGTCTTTTAGACACTAGCGAATGTGATGCACGTGCTATAGAATGTAACGGGCTTTTGACAAGTTGACTCTTAACAACCGTAGGAAGTAGGAATAGTAATATTCGAAAATAGATTTACGGCTGTAATTCAATTTCAAGCATCAACATATTGAACCGTAGCCGTCTGATTTAAGAAGACACACGATCCCCACAAGTCAGTGTAGGTGAAGCTGGGGAGTGGACACGTGAGACGAGCGTGACATCCATGGCCGCCAATTCGGACGCGTGCCATGTTCAATTTCGCCGACTTGGCTCCACGTGGCGATTATTCTTGCTGTGATGGTTTTTCTTCGAGACGCGTCGGTGTGTCCTTATCAACAAAACTTCTCCCAAACTTCAATAATCTCTTCTAGAGCATCGAGAAAACTGAAAAGTTAAAAATATATTTTGATTCTATTTTTAACCAATTATATGAATGATCTGATTCTCTTCATGCATCCAAAATGTCACTGTTGCCCCTGTCTAGTAGTAATAACCCGTACTTAGTGAAATGTTTGACTGAGTATTATATACCACGTTGCACACGTTATATTTAAGTCATTTTGCAAAATTGAATCGGTAATGTGTTTTTTTTTTATTGTTTAAATAGTATAGCAAAGACCGTTTGTTTTTTTTTTTTTTTTTGGCAACAATAGAACAAAACATAGACCGTTTTTTTTTAAAATTGAATTATTTGTAATAATAGTTTTCTTATTATATTACGTAATTGTTTTCATCAATCTATTATTTAATGGAGTATCATGTTAGAAGGAATAGAGGTTAACCGAGTAACCGATCTGGGTTTGATCCGGATTATTAATGAGTAGGCAGAGAAGACAATATATAATGGTGGACCCTCTTTTCCTACAATTTGCTGATTTTTGTTGCTGTTTAAAGCAGCAAATTAAACTCCATTTGCCAAAAAAGTAAAACATTGAATCAAATACTACAGAAACTTGTTTTTCAACCCTCGTCATAATCTTATAAATGAATAAAGGTGATGCAAATGGGGTGACTCATCTACCGTGGCGACTGTATTATAACCATTTTCTAAAACATAATTGAAGAAGAATAATTATAAAAAGATTCCAAGAGGATAAGAAGATACATAAGAAAAATGATTAAATTCAAATAAATAAAAATATGGCGGGGTCATGCATTGGCGTGAAGCTAAAGAAAGCATATAATACAAATATCTCATGTAAAATTTGGTATTTGCCGAAAAAACTACTAGTATAAAACTACCATTCAATTCATAGATACATTTACATATATCTGATAACAATTGTATTACCGTTTCTTTTGGTTTTTTTTTTCAATATAGATTTAGAGTTATATTTACGAAATTGTATGAATAACAAACTACACACAACCATACATAACGTAGACTTTATCAAACTGGTGCTAATTATGAGTTCTGTGCTTCATTTTTGTCATTAAGGGTTAGGTTCAAATACAATCATCTAAAAAAGTCTTTTATCAACACACAAAAGTCATCTAGTGGCCACTCCCACCCATATAAACTATGCTTTGATTAATTTTATATAGCAAATGGAGTTGAGATATCGATGTCATCTGATTGGATACTGTTAATGAATCATTTAGCGTGCCATCAGCAATTGCAAGTCTCTTTAATCCAGAGAATCAGCTTTAATTAAATATACTAAGTACCAATAATCTTATGTTTTGAGTTTGGAAGACAGATTGATAATCTGATATAAAGCAAATTTCAAGTATAAAATCGGAAGATCTCATAAATCTTTGGCTCTGAGAGATAACGCACTAGAAATATTTTATTCTTTAGATATATAATATATATAAAAAAAAAAAGAATATATTTAAATTTTGTCAGTAACGATACTCCTAATAACGGTACCTAGTCAGTAATTACTGAAATCACCAAAAGGGGTATTAGAGTAATTACAGTAATCGGTTTAGTTTGGTCGGCCGAAATTAAAACAGACGAATGAGGAAGGAGAGAGAGTGTTTTGTATTNTTTTTTTTTTCCAGGGGAAAAAAAAAAAAAAAAAAAATATCTAAAATAATTTTCATTTGCTTAAAGCAAAGCGTATTCGTCTCTTCTTCTTCTTCCTTAACACACATCCTCTTCCTCCTTCTTCTTCTTCCTTAAAGAGTCCTTTTCTTCAATTTCAATCTTTTGAACTCGTATAAATTGTAAATAGCTTAGCTTCTGATCTCTTCTTCCCATCTAAACTTAAAAAGAACAAATTTTTGTTTGTAATAGAACTCCGTACCAATCTGGGTTTCTCGAATTCGCGAGGATTTCGTGTGTTTCTCATAGAAAAAAGGTGACTTTAATACCCGGGAAAGTGACGTTTTTTCTGGGGAGCTAATTCATTTATTCATTCAATTTCGGTTAATTTGATATCTGAAAGCTGAATCTAAGGATTCTAAATCATCAGAAGAACCAGAGAGCTCCAATGGTTGTAGCGACGACCATAGCGCTTTACGCTAGTCCACCTAGCAGCGTATGTTCCCCTCCGCATCAGATCAGTTCTTGTGATCTCGATCTGAGCTCCAGGAGTTCTTCCGCATCTCCTTCCACGGCACCCATCGTCGGAGGACTCTCCTCGCTTTTCTCCGGCGCTTCCGTCAAGTCTTCATCTTCCATCGGAGTAGACGAGTTTTCGTCTTTACGTGATGATTTGAAAGATCTGAGCTTGAGCAGCTCCTTTTGTTATTCTCCTGCCAAGTTTCATAGACGAGACCATCAAAGCCCCATCTCTGTGTTTCACGGTCCAGTCTCGTGTAGCTGCAGCCCTCCCTTGAGAAGCTTCCATGGCTCCTTTCGCGCTGGAGCTAACGGTTTGTTCAATGGATTCGTGAGGAAAGCCGTTGGTTCCTGTGTGGATTACGAGTTGGGACCTTCTTCTTCTGATTCGGATCTCGTTGATGAGCTGACTTTTTCAATGGAGGATGGTTTTGGAGCAGATACTAGACAGCCGTATGCTAGGGATTTGCTAAGACGTGCTCAGTTACGGCACAAACTCTTCGAAGATGAATCTGTGATCAAAGCGTTTTACGAGGCAGAGAAAGCTCATCGAGGACAGGTAGAAAAAATACAACCTTTATCATTACTTTTTTTTCATGATTGACTTGTGGCTGATTGAAGTTTTGGTTTAATGTGTGTGGATCAGATGAGAGCTAGTGGTGATCCTTACCTGCAGCATTGTGTTGAGACTGCTATGTTGTTGGCTAATATTGGAGCTAACTCTACTGTTGTTGTCGCTGGGCTTCTTCACGATACCATGGACGATTCATTCATGAGCTATGATTACATTCTCAGAAACTTTGGAGCAGGAGTTGCTGATTTGGTCGAAGGGGTAAGAAAGATGGAACATCTATTGACACATTCATTGGTTTGAGAAGTCGTGCTTGTTAGATTAGCTAATTGAGCTCAAATGTGTATTTTGTTTATATAGGTTTCAAAGCTTAGCCAACTGAGCAAACTCGCTAGAGAGAACAATACGGCGTGTAAAACTGTTGAAGCAGATCGATTGCATACAATGTTTCTTGCGATGGCGGATGCAAGAGCTGTTCTTATCAAACTGGCTGATCGTCTACACAACATGATGACGCTTTACGCTTTGTCCCCAGTGAAGCAGCAGAGGTTTGCTAAAGAGACTCTTGAGATATTCGCACCTTTGGCTAATAGATTGGGAATCTCTAAGTGGAAAGTTCAGCTTGAAAATCTTTGTTTCAAGCATCTTTACCCACAGCAGCATAACGAGATGTCAACCATGCTCGAGGATTCATTCGATGAAGCCATGATTACTTCTGCAATAGAGAAATTGGAGCAAGCTCTCAAGAAAGAAGGCATTTCTTACCATGTTCTCTGTGGTCGGCACAAGAGCTTGTATAGTATTTACTGCAAAATGCTGAAGTAAGTTCTCCTTCCACCCTTTCACAGATGAAACAGTGCTGAGTGAGAAACCACGAGACTAATGCCTATGTTGTCTTTTCGATTATACCAGGAAAAAGCTAACAGTGGATGAAATTCACGACATTCATGGGTTACGTTTGATTGTTAACAACGAAGGAGATTGTTACAAGGCCTTAGGAGTAGTTCATAGTTTATGGTCTGAAGTTCCTGGAAAGCTGAAGGATTATATAACTCATCCCAAGTTCAATGGGTAAGTTGATATACCTTTGTTTTTAGCTGTGGCTTGTGAAAGTTTTACGAATCTGACTTTTAGTATATTTATTTATTTTTCAGGTATCAATCTTTGCACACGGTAGTGATGGATAATGGAACGGTCCCACTTGAAGTCCAAATACGTACACAAGAGATGCATTTGCAAGCTGAATTTGGGTTTGCAGCTCACTGGAGGTACAAGGAAGGTGACTGCAAATATTCTTCGTTTGTGCTTCAGATGGTTGAATGGGCACGATGGGTCGTAACTTGGCATTGCGAAACAATGAGCAAAGACCGGTCTTCCATTCGTTCTTCTGATTCCATCAAACCCCCTTGCAAGTTTCCGTCTCACTCTGAGGACTGCCCGGCTTCTTACAAGCCTAACAGTAGCCAGGACGGACCAGTCTATGTCATCGTGATCGAAAATGACAAGGTTTGTTTGTTATAATGAACTTCTAAGTAATCTTCTTTCTCTAAGTAGAAGAGTGTATGGCTTGATTGTTATACTGAACATATTTGGAAAATGCAGATGTCTGTGCAAGAATTTCCTGCGAGTTCAACAGTCTCGGATCTGCTGAGCCGGGCGGGGCCTGGGAGCTCGAGGTGGTCTATGTATGGCATACCGGCAAAGGAAGAGCTAAGGCCAAGGCTGAATCAGAGGCCTGTAAGCGACCTCAAGTGGAAGCTAAAGATGGGTGATGTGGTGGAGCTGACTCCACCAATTCCTGATGAGTCTCTGACTGAATACAGAGAAGAGATTCAACGGATGTATGATCGAGGACTCGCGTTTTCTCGCCCTGGGACTATGGTCGGATGGGGAAGCTGATGAGTCTCATAATTGTTAATTAGTCCATGTATATAGTAAGATTAATTTGTTGTACATAACTCTGTTGATTCGATCTAAGCTGGAAAAAAGTTCCATTATATTATTAAAAAAGGAAAAAAATCAAAATCCTTTTCATGATTTTATTAATTTAATCAGGGAACTTGTTTTGAATATGTTTCTAATAGAGTGAAATTAGAATCTAATGGATATAAATTGATGTAGATACAATTATTAAATAGTTTCATTTTTTTTATTCTAATATTTTTAACCTATATATTTCAAGAAAGTAATTATAAATATATTATACTAAAAGTATGAGCTAATATTATTCTATAAATACAAGTTTTTAACTAAATTTTTTATATAATTCAAAAGTTTTGCATCTTTTTTAAATAAAATTAATGGGTTTACCCAAAACCACTTGGTAAAACCTAGATTCAAGAGTCTATGAGAGTGAGAAGACTATTAATCTGATGTAGTGCATCATGGTGAATCCGGGCCATCTCAAGGACTCTTGATCACGTGGCGGGTAAACACTCTACCATCCACCGGTGCTATAGTTGTTTGGGTGTACTTAAACAGAATTTACTTATTTGGTCGCTGTAAAAAGGTTTTAACAAATTAAGATGAATTTGGAAACACAATAGAAAGACAAACAAACAAAAGTATTGATTCAGGATTCACCAATTATGCTGGGAATTTGAGTTAAAATTTGTGACTTCCGTCCTATACGGATCAAAAATTTTCAAATCGGAATCGGTGCAGGGTGGGTACAGGTTGACATTTTTAATCGCGAAACAGATATGGGTTGATATGTTTTATTCTGCGGGTTTGCGGGTACCCGCAATATCAATTTTTTTTTCAAAAATGTTATTAATTATAGTTATTTCTTTATTTTTAAATAATAATGTTATATATTATATATAAATTTTGTTTTAGGTTAAAAAGTATCTATTATTTATTAAAAATATTTATTTCATATTATTAAAGTCAAAATTATAACAAAAAAATATATAGTTTTTTTATTTATTTTTTAAAAATTTACGAATTTTGCGGGTTCTGCAGATAATCCACAAATTTAAAGAGAGCGGATGCGGATTTTGTGAATCAAAAAATTTGTCAATCCGATGAGGGATGGATTGGATCAAGCCAGGTAGGTTTGACCCGTGTCCCAGCACTACTCAGCAATATACCACTTCCCCAGGAATTGGTAGCAAAAATACTCTACGGGTTCCGATGCATTTCTGAGAAGCTTGCGATCTACTTGTAAAAGTGGAATGCTTTATCAAAAACTTGGCTTGTTGGTAAATCATCAGCAAAGAAACAGGGTTTGTTCCTTGAGATACAATCTGAGCGATTTGGCTAATACATGTATAGAATCAAATCGAGGTATCTAAAATCTTTTACTGCGAGGGCTTAGTCCTCTGCGTCACTAAAGACAAGTCGAGGCTCTTGGTATGGAATCCGTATCTGGGGCAAACGAGGTGGATCCAACCCAGAAATAAATTCTACAGGGTAGACAGGTATGCTTTCGGGTATGACAAGAATCTTAACCACAAAATCTTGAGGTTTATAGATGATTACCTCACTGTCGAAAAACACGTTTTTGGGTACGAAATCTACGATGTCAGCTCTTGTTCATGGAGGGTTCTTGATGTCACTCCGGACTGGGATATAGAGGCGTGTCTTTAAAAGGGAACGCTTACTTTGTCGCTCAAGAGAAGTGTATAGTAGAAGGAGTCGGATTCGTTGAAGTAGATACAACAGACACTGAAGATTTTTTACTCTGTTTTGATTTTACAACGGAGAGATTTGGACCGCGTCTTTCTCTCCCCTTTCACTCTTATTATGGAGAGACTGTGACTCTATCTTGTGTTAGAGATGAACAGTTGGCTGTCTTATATCAGTTCAATACAGTGAACGTGGAGATTTGGATTTCGACTAAGATCGACCCCAATGCAGTGTCGTGGAGCAAGTTTCTGAAAGCTGATATGAGACCACGCGATGGCTTTTATTATGGTTTGGAAGCTGCTAGTTTCTTCGTTGACGAGGAGGAGAAAGCTGCTAGTTTCTTCGTTGACGAGGAGGAGAAAGTGGCCGTGGTTTTCGATCTAGACGGATATAAACCCACGGAGACGCTTCGTTACCAAGCAGCTCACATCATTGGAAAAGACGGACACTTCAAATCTGTGAATATTAGAGAAGCTCCGATTCTCGCGACACGCGGGTTTACTTCCCGAAGTGTCCCACTTGTGTGCACTTCTTCTTATGTTCCAAGCTTAGCGCAACTAAGAAAAGAAACAGATTGATTAGTTAATTCAGTTTTCATACGTATCGTTTTACTCTCATCCCAACCTCGTTTCCAAATTTCATCTGTTTCTTTCTATCTTATGTTGGTTAACAGACATTCTCCACCATATTAGAAAAAGCCTTTTTAAATAATAGTTATCCATGTGGGAATGCATGAGAGTACCAATACTTTTTAATAGCCCATTCAGGACCTTTGCATACCAATAGCTCACCTCAAACAATTCTAGCAAAGTCTTTTGAAACATCTTCACTTCTGCTGAAGCAGAAGTAACAAAGGATGACACAAAGAAAGTCAAAATCAAAATATATCATGTTGCAAAGCTCCAAGACCAAAAAGCTTCAAGCCGTTGATTAGCATCTCCACAAGAAGAGGCCAGTTCAGAGAGAAGACTAAGGTAGCGTTGAACCCTTGAAGAGTTCCTTGCCATAATTGACAAGGCACAAGGGTTAAGAAGTTGTTCAGCCCATCACACTTCCTTGTGTCCTCTTCTGCATCCTATTTTACGTATAGTCTCTATAAAAGATACCTTTGACCACCAAATATATACTTAGTATTGGCATTTTCCTATATACTTAAAAAATATTCAATTGGTATCTGCAGTTTATTGTCTAACACATGCAAAAAACTTCCCTCATTTCTCTTTCTCATTTGCTAAATATAATTCATGCAACAACTTGTATTCTTCCTTTCAAGTCTCAAGTAGTTTTTATTTGTGTGCGATGTGATCATTCGAGAGATGATTCTACCAGCAGGGGAAGACTAAACAACTGTTGGTATCTGCAGTTTGAAATCAACAGCTTCCCAATTTCCTTGTGAGACATTTTATCTGAATAAGTTTTAACTCATACTTCTTTCTGATTTTTCTTGTAGAAATTCATTTTATCATCCTGTATTATTATTTCTGCCTCAGGATTTACTTCTTTATGTGATCATTCGATATTGTTTAAGCTGGTGCTCGGTAGCGACCATCCAAATAGTATATCTTCTTCTTCTTCTTTTCTGTCATAAGTTTTGGGGTATGAATGGCTGATCTCAATTACTTATTTTCTGCTCTGATGTTAAAGTGAAAGAGAGACTTAGATTATGATTCTTATGCCATCCTTATGGAAATTAATTTATTGTCTACCTCACAACAATATGACTTTCCAGATACGTAAGGCTTTAGTTCGGAAGCTTACAACGAAAATTAAGACAAACTTAAAAGACGTTAGCTACTTCCACAATGAACAAAAGGAAACTGCCTCTCCTTTCCATAGTAACCCGGCAAAGGTATCTCCATCTTCCATCCTTATTTCCCAATTGCTGTCATACTTTCTTAGTAAAGATTTGGCTCCATCAATTGCATCCTCTCCAAATGCATCTGCGACAAAACCAGCTTTTCTCATCCTCTCATACCACATGTCTTTTCCTTCATTCGTCTCTCCTGAACTCATTAACACCTTTGTTGCCTCTCCTTCCATTAGCTTCCTCTCTTCGCTATTCTCTTCTTTGAATCCATAGCTTGTTGAATCCAGAAATTTCCACATATACTCCAGTTTCCTCGAGAATCCTGCTGCAAAGTCCCCACTACTACTACAATCTCCATTGTTTTCACAAAGAACCACTCCTTTTGGCTTTAAACTTCTCAGTGCTTCCAAAGCCTCACTTCTCTCATCAGGCATGCTATGTTTCAATTGATACAGCCTAAACTGAGTACAGACGATTAAGGTCTCATGAGGTGAGGTATGAATGAGCTGGAACTTGTCAATTACACTGATCTCGAGGTTGATGTTTAGGGACCGAGCAAAGCCAATTAGTTGAGAGCCATAATTGTAAGATGGTGGACCAACAGCGAAAGGTATGTCTGCGGTTAGATCGCAGACAACGGTTATTCGAACACGAAGAGGAGGTCCTTCTGGTCTGCAGCACAGAGCTTCCAGCAAAGTGGGCCATTGCATACCATGAGAAACACCGATATCAAGAATATGAATATCCTTTTTCTCTCTTGGCTCTTGTGCTAAAATCTGCAGGATGGCTGAGTTTGCCAAGTTATTCGGCAAAGCAAACCAAGGGCTTACTTCATAAAACTTGAGCAAAGTCTTCTGAAACATCTTCACTTCTGCTGAAGCAAAAGTAAGAGAGGATGACACTGAGGAGCTTGAAATATGATTTTGCAAAGCACAAAGACCAAAAGCTGCAAGCCGACGATTAGCATCACCACAAGACGAGGCCAGTTCAGAGAGAACACAAAGGTAATGTTGAACTCGTGATGAGTTCCTTGCCGTAATTGCCAAGGCACAAGGGTTAAGAAGTTGTTCTGCCCATCTCTCTTCCTTGTTACCATCTTTGCAGCTCATCTCACTAGACTTTTTTGCTCTTTTCTTGCTCCTTGCTGATTTTTTCACTTGGTGGGCATCGATAAGACCATCACGGTTCCTTTTCTTGGACTGATCGTTTGGTTGCTGAAGCACAGGCGGAGGATCCGAATCAATGACTGGCCCTCCGGTTACCACTTCCAGGTTAGTTGCTTCACAATCCATATAGGCATTGAGATCTTGACTATAGCTATGAAGAAAATCGTATCCCGGATCTTGAGTCTGATCCCATTCCCACGTTTGAGACCCATCAAATTCGTGGAGCAAATCAGAATCATTAAATCCAGGTAATGGGGTTAAGGACATAGAATCCTCAAGCCAGCCTAGGACATTATCAAGAGTTTCGTTTGGGGGTTCTGTTTCTTCTAACGACATTGTATAGATGATGAAAAAGGTATTGTTTGTGAGTAGGTGTTAGGTTAAGGTTTAAGATAGACAATAACTGCAGGAATATAAAACTGGGGAATTTCTACGATGAGAATCGAGTATACATTGAAATGGCGTGTGGTCTTATATATAGGTGTGTGTGTCGAGGAGTATATATTAATTACCTTCAGTTTTTTTCTTTGCCGAATATTAACTACCTTTAGAGAATGATTATAAGACTTGTGAAAAAAATACCATTTGAATACTACAGTTTGATTTCCATTTCTGAAGTCAATTAGTCTATGCACTCATTGAAATTTGGGACCATTGTTGTTGGTTGTACTATACAATTTGTGTTTCATATCAGACATTATATAATGTTATATATGGGTGTTTTTATAGAATATTTTAGAGATATAAGAGTATCAATCTGTACTATGATGTTTATAATAACAAGGTTTAGATTGTGGGGACATATCGTGATGCAGACATAGAATCTGGTTTTATCTTCTATTTGTTGGTTCTCGAGGATAATCTTTTTTTATGGTATTACGATTTGTTTATTAAAAACTGTACTGCTAAAATCAGTACGAGCTTTAGAATATGTAGATGAATATACTTTCTGAAGACACAACAAGATATCAAACCATTTTCTTTCCAATCATCTCTTGTTGATATATATATATATATTTTTTATGTCACAAACTCACAGCATAGATATTAAATTGATCAGTATCATCATGAACATATTGTCCAGCGCACTCCAAGACTAATGATTGTTAATCTTGCTGTGGAGTTATCTTTCATTTGATTGTTGGTCCAATAATCGAAAACTTTTGTCACACCAACATGCATGTTTGAGAAAGATGAGCATCCATTTCAAGAATATTTGAAATGTTACAAGCCTTTTAATTTCTTCCTTTTCTTAGACATAATTACACGCTTTCAAGAAACTGAGGTTTAGCCACAAACATCGATTGACTAAGAATTTTTTGAATTTAGTATGCACGGGTTTATGTCTGATTTATCTTAATTATCAGACTAACATGAATTCAATATCAGTATTTAACTGGCGGTTAGGATTTTAAATTTAAAACTCTTTCAATATCCACAACTGGAATTTGGATATACAAATGCACCATCCACAATCCAATATACAATAATATTTTTATTAGATTTAGAGAGATGTACCAACAATATTGCTTCTTGCAGTACAAGTGTACAACAAATTATTGTTTTGTGATGCCTATTTGGTTGGTGGAGGATTCTAATCATAGAGATTTGGGTGTCGATATTGAGATATGATTGGAGGGAATATAAACGTCAATAGATAATATAACCTTAGTAAAATGAGACGAAGACAAATATGTCTTTGTTCCCTCATTTTGAATCCTTTGTGTTGGTCAAACGAAGTTCAATGGACCACTCGACGTGTGGCTTCTCATTATTCATAATGTTTTTCGTACATACCAATGTTTAAATGGGATTTAGAGATAAGAGGATTGTATAAAATAGTATGGTGTTAAATATTTTTCTTTCACATAAGTTTATGAAACTATCAAAGTAGAGACGATAACTCTTTTGAGTCTATAGTTAGTTCTACATTGATAATTAAATCGAAAGAGTTACAACCTTGTAAATTCTTTTGAATATTCTATATTTTGTATCAAACAAATAAAAAAGTTCAAATGTTTTTCTCAAGGTGTTTTAGATTTTATATTGAAATGATTGTAGAAGTGTTTAAATCAAAAATTTGAGGGTTTTTTCTTCTTCAACTCAAATGATAAAGGGACGGTTGAGAGGAAACTCATAAGGTAAACCACTCAAAACTTGAAATAGACATAAACCGAATACAAAATAAAGGTAAATATCAGTGTTTTCAAACTCAGACCAATACGGTTGGAATGGATTTGACCATGCATTGGATATGTGGTCAAGGCGGAGTTCTATAATGTCAAAAACTTCTAGATCAGATTAAGAACCATAAAATTATGAACATGGATAATTAACCAAAGATTTTCCAAAATGACGACACAAAAACTAGGAATTTTCAACAGAACAAAAAAATCATTACAACTTTGAGCAAGTAAGTATACTCGTTAGCCGTAAATAATCAAACATCAAGACATAAAACAATAGCTCCGATCCATGTGTGTTCTTCATCTAATTAAGCTAGCAAATATACAAACAAACAAAAAAGTTGTTTTGATATAACAGATTATTCTATAAACAATAGTTGCAATACCAAAGCAAGTAGCATTCACTAAAGGTATTGTAACACGAGCTTCTTTATCGCAAATATTTAGCCAAGTTGAATTTCGCGAATAGTTTGTGTGAACAATGCGCTTAGTGTGTACCGTGTGTGGGTTATCTAATTGCATATATTTAAGTTCATGCTCGTCTTGGCGCGCTTTTTCGATCTGGGCCTTTTAATGAAAGTTTCACTACACTATTTTAAGGGGCTTTGTACAACACCCTTTACAACGTTATGAATTAATCGGCCCAATTAATTTTGGAGGATGTTTATATATTTGGATGATGTACCTAGGTGGCTAGGTCTATTTCAGACGTTTATTGATCTGACTAATTACTTTCAATTACAATGGCAAAGCATATAACACAATTTTATCAAAATAGCTAGACATGTATGGTAGATGAAAATATTTTACTACTGTTTGATTTAATAACCAGATTTTGCAAGAATTTAGAGCGGCAATGGACTAAGTAGGCAACAAAAGAAAAATGAGCTCTGCGAAAGAAAGAAAAACAAAACAACTAATTATATATTATATTTTACATTAATAAAGTAACAAGTTTAAAACCAAGTATCAACAATCAAAGAACACACAATAAATAATCCCATAACACACCATAAAAAAATGCCAAATCAAGGAACAGACTAGTTGAAAGATTTTCAACTTTTTTTAGCAGCAGTAGATTGCAAAAAGCAGACTTAAAAAAAACAGAAAATTTAAAGAATCAATAATAGCCAAGGATGACTTCCCGTCATGGTTTCATCAACCACTACCCGGAGCAAAAGTCTCACATGAGAACTGAGACGTGGTGGTTTGATGGATAACCTGAGAACCTGAATTGCGGGTTTTGTTGGAACATGTCGTTGTTGCTCCCACTTAAGTCCGAACAAGATGTATTCGAGCCGCTAGAGCCGACTCCAACCCCCGAAATGTCTCTTTGCCGGACCTTTCCCAGCGGGTTCGTGAAGAAATGTGATTGTGGAGATTTTGGTTCTTGAAGCTTCTTTGTGTTAAGGAAACGGCCACCAGAACCCCTAGCTCTCTTTACCGCATGAAGGTGGCGAGACTCGTGAAGGTATGGCTGCATATTATATAGTTTCGTAGACAAAGTCAGTCTCTTTTAGACAGATTATATAGTTTCATAGACGAAGTCAGTTATAGAGATAACCATACTTTGCGGACTTTGATGAGTTTGTTCTGAGCTTCAAGCTTCGCACGGTGCTGCCTTCGACGGAGAATAGCTTGGTACTGTTTCGCATTGACGAAAATTGGTTCGTTGTCTGGAATGTTGTGAGGTAAAAGCATTCTAGAAGGAATGAACCCTCCAATTTGTGGATGATGCTGCACCAAACATAAAACCATTGAAATTTGTTTAAGCAAAGGCTTCAATGCGATAATATGCAACACACGTACAGCATTATCATGGGATGTATGTAGTAATTGTGAATTACCGTGTGTTGTGATGCGTACGGAAAAGACATGAAACCATTGAAATGTGGCGTTTCATGGCCATGTAGAGGCCAAGAAGCCTGATGGTGTAGAAAAGAGAGGTCGTTAGTTTTGTATTTTACAACATTTATAAGAAAGGTTAAAGATGATTGACAAATTAACCTCAATAGTAGCAGGAACCGCTGAGTTTTGAGAGACCTTGGACAAGATTGACTTTGGATGACTTCCAGTAGGACTCCCGGCGTTTTCTTTGTAGCCTGCATCAAAACAAGAACCCTCAGATCATCAGCTACAACACAATGCAAATGCATGTGAAGTCTTCTTTGTTCAAAAAGAAAGTTGAAAGTTGAACCTGAGAGGTGGTTAACAACAATGCTGTGGCCATAATGATAATTATGTTCCCCAAAACTTGCAACTTCACCAGATGAGTCTCCTCCTCCAGTGGATTGTGTTGAGGAAGAATCATGGTCCTGCGACTGAAAACCAGTTTGTTTCATCCCTGGTAAATGGGTAGACATCATGTCCACCGTCAAGCTTAGAGTGTTGTTGTCGGTCATGGATGATAACGATCCTTGGACGTTTGAGTTGGCGGCGAACACAGAGTTTCCCCAAGAAGTTGCAGGACAAGACAATGAAACTTTGCTACAGAACTCTTGCATTGTTCGAAACGCTACTTCAACAAGCTAATCCTCGAGACCAGAGTAGATCCATCAAGAGAGACAAGAGATGTGTTTCAGTCACCTAATATAATCCAGTCAAGCAAAAAAAAACAAAACTAGTCATAATTCAATTGGAACGAATCGAAACAGTTCTTGATCCAAAGAAAGAAAACAGATCTACGAAAGAAGAAAAAAAAGAAACAGCAGATCCGCAAAGACTCTGACTTTGGCAATCGACAGATTAACAAATCACTGAAACGTAAAGAGAAAGCATAAACATGCAATAACAGTACTTTGGAAAAATCATTAACAAAATAAAACGGTGAAGCAGAGCTCAGTCGAGGAGATTCGTGGTATTGTAACTAGATAACCATGGAGAAACTGAAACTCCTTCAAAATTTACTAAAGAAAACAGAGCATAGCCAAAAGAAGAAACAAACAAAAGCGTTCAGATTTTCTCACCTATTAACCAAAAATGGGTTTCCTCTCAAAGCAGAGTACAAGTGTAGTCAACCAAATTTAGAAAATCTATGGATTTGGTGAAGATGGAGAGATAGAGAGAGAGAGAGAGAAAAGAAAAATAAAATAAAATCGTGTAATGTTGAGATGATGCATGTCTCCTTCCTCAAAACATGGCTTCTTTCTTTCTTCTTCTCTCTCTCTCTCTTATACAGTATTTCTTTCACTGTCTCTGCAAATTTGGGTATTATTGGCTACTTTGGCTAAAAAAAGCTTTACCTCACTTCTCTTCTCAAGCAATACCAATTTTCCCACCACTATTTCACTATGAACAATACCTTTTTAGCTGACATTCATTATTAATATTAACATTATTCGTTTGTTTGCATTATTTACCATTCTTATCTTCCTTTTCTTTTATTCTTCTTCCTTTCTTTTGGTGTCTGTCCGTATTCCTTACCAAATAATCAAATTTACAATAAAATAAAATAAACTTCATTTAGCAATTAAATAGTCAACTCTTTATATATGTAAATTTTTTAATAGTTGCTTTAAAGTTTACAGTTCTTACGGAAGTTGAAGTAGTCTTTTGTAGTTACTTGATTAAGTATTAATAGGAACTTTAAAGATTTTTAAAAAGGCTTCAACAGAAAAAGTGGATACCAACACTTGGAAGCGAGATAATCAGATGTATTACAGCTTACGGTGCAATTGGATTCTCATGTAATGTAATGGAAAAGAAAAAAAGGATATGTTGTCTCAAATATATTTAATTCACAGCCGCCACATCACTGTTCTAATTCCAGGCGCTTCTCGCTTACGCGTGATTGTCACGTCCGGTGTTTAGAAGATGAAACACGTCACAACATAGACACTTCCCTTTTTGTTTGACGTTTCTAGTTGGAAGTTTTTGCCGGAGTTTTGGTTTTCTACATTATTTTTCCTAAATTAGCTGAAAAATATAGTACTATTAAAGAGTCGACAATTAGTTAAACTACTAGTTTTAAAAAAACAATAAATTTAATCACCCAACCATGCCGAAGAACAGTGGATTCAAAAACTTCCAACTACCGAATAAGAATGCCTACTACACAAATTTCCTAGGAAAATAAAAAGGCTGATTAGATAGCAATAAAAAAAAATATAGCTAAATAGCATCCATCATATATTTCTGGCTTTTTCTAGCTTTTTCTAGCATCCATCAAACTCTGGAGTATTATTTATAAAAATATTCTTGGCCTAGGTAAAGCAAAAGTCTTGGCAGAGGTTGTCAACATCTCTTAATGGCGCAATCAACAGCTTTTCGACATTATTTTTTTTTTAATGGGAACTTATGATTTACTTAGCGTAAAAAGAAACCAAAATCAAGTTCAAGCAAACGGAAGAATCCCTTTCCTTCCCATTTATTAATAGTGGAGTTACTGGAGTATATGATTTTCACGCTTCTGTAAACGAACATTCCCTAACACAAGGATCAAGGAACGTATTGTAGTTGAGTATTCTTTATTTTGCCTACTTTCGGTATCTGTATATCACAAATACAAAGAACCTTAGACAATTGATATATCACCTAATGGATCAACGGAAAATATAGTGGTTGATTTTGTCAAAAGTTGTTTCTAAGAATTGAAAACATGCTAAGCAATTAGATATTCCCTCTGTTTATAAAAGATCATGAATGTTGATGTATTTTTATACATATTAAAAAAATACATTAAAATTTAATACTAAATATATCATTTTTTGTAATGAACAATTTTTAATAACTTTAATCAATAATATTGAATTTTAATTATTTTTCTAAAAATTTATAATTTATCATTAATAACTAGTAAAAATGCATAATTTTTTTTTAAAATCTATTTTTTTGAAACATAAGATTTTTTGAAAATATTTATCTTTCAGAAAAAAAGAAGGAATAAATGATTATAAAAGAAGCATAAGTACGTTCCGGATGAAGGTTGGTGAGCAATCGTAATTCATAACTGGAGTGACAGTTGAAATCTCCACTTGACCGGGAAAATGGTTTATGCACTTAAGGCAAATTAGTTTTTGGATGTTGAGAATCGTGAAACCGAAAACGAAAAGAAATTATACATGCACCAACTAAATTAGGTATGATTCTTTTGTTCTCTGTCGAATCTTACGCATATTTTTGCTGCCTACCAAATCGTCCCAACCACATTACCCACAAACCTCATATTCATCATTATGATAATAATCGCGAGACCAACTATGGATAGCAACGTTTAACTTCTTGCTAAATAAAATAAAACATGCCCTACAAGAAACTAAAAAACGTATTCTGCTATGACAGCAAATATATAAGAATATATTTTGCGTGCTTTGAGAATCTCCGTTACTCTTTTGTTCCTCTCCAAAACGAATCACTAGTTAAGGATTTTAGAAAATAGAAATCAACCAGAAATTGAGCACCATGCATATGAACAAAAATAAACACAAACGCAGACCAAAAAAAATGCGAACGACGAGGTGATGGCACGCGAGAAAGACCTAAGTTCTAAAATATGTAATATCTTCAGTACAGATAGATCGTTATACTTTTTGTTCTTTTCTTTTTTGTTTTTAACACGAGATAAAATCCGATCGGTGAATCGAAAAAGGAGGAAATGGTTTCAGAAATTTTGGCCAAAGAAAAGAGATAAAAGAGAAAAGCGTAAACCAAAACAGAGGGTTGGTTCCTTCACGTCCTTACAAAAGAAAAAAACATCACCACCATCGGGTTATTATTGCTCTCGCCGATTTTCCTGTAAAAACCAAAAGAGAGAGTGAGAGATCTCAGTATCCAAAAACCTTAACTCTTTGAACAGAAAAACAAAACAAAACAAAAAAGGAAGAAGAAGAGGGAGCAATAACCGGGTGGTGGGGAGGTCGTAGTATGTAACCTAAATGCGGTCTAGTGCCTCTAGGCTGATCAAGCATCACTGGCTGCTGCTGCGACTGCTGATGCTCCTGCTGCTGCTGATACTAAAACATCACAGTTCCATCTATCATTAGACTTCCTTCTTTTTTATTTCGATGATTTTTTTGGTTTTGGTTTTGTAAGTAGTGATGGTTATGAGTAGGAAGGGGGGGAGGGTTGTGTGTTAAGTGCCATACCTGGGGTGCTGCATTCGGATGATAATAGGGTCGAGGATGAAGAAACTCGGCAGGATAATAAAGTAATAGCGGCGGTGGCGGTCCACGATAAGGCGGTGGAATCTGCAAATTTTTTACATGGCGAGTTTAGAGACTTTTTGCTTCGTTTTTGAGTAAATATTAGGCTGTATTTTACAACACAATGAACTTACTTCATAACGACCAACAGGCATTCTAGGCATCTGCAGACCATGTGGAGGGTAGTAGAATGACTCATCCCCAATTGGAGCTGGAGGCCGCGTATGAGGTTCTTCTGTTAGCGATGATGGTTTGAATTCCTGATCAGACCCAACGACTCATGATTAGTAAACAACAACAACAACAACAACAAAAAACTAAAACACACAGCTCAACACTTAATCAAGTTTGAACAAATCAACTAAAAAGAACCTTTGCTAGCGGATTAAGAGTGGACTTTTCTGATGAGGACAAAGAACCAATTGACGAGCTTGGCGATAGAGGACGAGTTGGTGTCGAAGGACCTGGGCGGCCCTCTGAACTTCTAGAAACCGACTGCCCAACAGAGCTTTCAGGTTTTGTTTTCCCAGAAACTTGACTGGCAACAGTCTTCGACGCCGAGGTTTCACCACCACCAGATTTTGCACCTTCTTTAATATCTATATTCCAAACACACATATTTTCTCAACACTCACGCCTACGGCTTTGTTTCCTAATTAGATTGAAGTTCAATAAGAGGTCATCACTTCTAGTGTATAAAAGCAACTTTTTCTATATTCCATTTGGCAACTTTAAAAGGGTCTACCCATCAATGGAACATTATTGATCATTGAGATAAACTTGTTAATGAATATATTAGCGCCAGTCCGAGAGAAAAACTTGAGCCATGCTTGTAAAAATGAAAAGATAATTCTACGTATACAACAAGAAAACAAGTTCAGACTTCTGTGGGCATCAATTGTTCAAACGGATAAACAAATATGGTGTGGTGCAGATATAGAAAACAGAGTAAGAAGAAGTAGCATATACCTCCATGACCAGAAACTGATTCTTCAGCTGACTGTGTATATACAAAAAGAAGCCAAGGAACCAATGTTATAAATAATAGAACAAGAATTAAATCGCCAAACGCAATCATTCATTAAACATGCATAAACAATATGGAGTTGAATTTACTCTGTTACTGTGGGAAACCTCTGGATTATTGTTCTTTCTTCGCTCAGCCAGCTGGCTCTCACTGTTATGTCAAGAGAAACTCCCAATGTGAGAGAAGCCTTTTATATGATTTTCAAATCCATAGCCTAATGGAAAAAAGAAAAAAAATGACCTGATACTGCTGCCAGGAGCAGGAAGATCTTTGGATCGCTGTTCAGAGGGAAGGTGCCGAGCCTGATCATCAGATATCGAGCAGCTTTGATCTACATTTGTAATATTCCGAGAAGGCTGACTGTCACCCTGAATGAAAATGAATGGCAGCTATCAACAACTGTTCTGCTAGAAACTACTATATAATAAAAGAACTCAACCATACCCGTACGTCTTCAAAGCCCTTGCCACTAGAAGAAGTTGGCTTCTGGCCACTAGAAGAAGCTGGCTTCTGGACATAAGAAGTAGATGAACCACTAAAAGTCTGCTCGTTGCAAGTGTCCAGCAATTTGTCGTCCTCCTCATCAAACCCACTATCATCAAATCCATCAACTGGACGGACAGCTGAGTATTTAGTTTCCTCGTCAATATCAAATTTCTCATTAAGCTGAAGGCCTCTTTCCTGCACGCATGAACAATTAGAAATCTGGAGTTATATAACACAACAGTAACATAAGGATCTATCAAATAAACAGCCCCCAAAAAATCACCTCCGCTACATGACGATCTCGGGTAGTTTCACCTTCAATCTCTCTCGCAATCCTCTCGGCTGTCGCTTCCAGCTCTTTAGTCCCAGCATTTTTTTCAAGCGCTGTGCTATAGTCTTGCACACGGAAAGTGCTCGTCACTCCACACATTGACTCATTCACCTTAAACTGATCCCATCCCCTACAAGCAGAAACGGATCAGCTGAGCTTACTACTAGTAAATCGCCATGTTATGAGAGATATAAAACTGTAAACTTCATCATCTTATGGACATCACCACGGGATCTTCCTCACAATATACTATATGCTTTCACTAAAAAAAAATTTAGCTCAATAAAGAGAGAGAAAGATATTAGCGTTCCAATAGGAAGATCATAATCAGTCTAAAGTGCAAACACAAAATAATCTATTCATTCCCACCATTCTCTCGTCTAATTGTTAAGCTAAGAAACCGTGGTCTAAGGATCTAGCTAGCAAATCAGCATATCTAAGCACGAAAACTAGGCATCCGAAATAAATTTGGAAGAGATTCAAATATGTATCTATATACCTTATACACGGCTCATCAAACACATTTTCCAGACCCTGAGGCTGAGGAAAATCTTCATCAGGTACCCAGGGTTTTAGCTCTCTTCCCTGACCAACATGACGCGAGTTTGATATAGAAGAGTCCGTCAATAGCTCCACCGGCTTCTCACTCTGAACAGCATTTAATATGCCGTCACTGGATACGGAGAGATCCTAACACCAACACCAATGATAAAAGGAATAATAATGTCAAATCTGAAAGTAATATCCCTGCCATGTAACGCATTGACATAAAATCAAAGAGAAAAAAGTTCGCCTGTAATTAGTAAAAGCAAGCACACCTTAGCTACAACTTGCACAAGTTCATCTGCAGGAATAATGAATGTCTTGGAAGGTGGCTTTCTGACAAAATCGGAACGGGATTTATGCCCTCGTAATGTACTGTCTTTAATCAAGGATGCCATCTTTAGAATGATTCCTGGAAGTTTCAAGTAATTTATAAATGGCCAGAAATAGTAGTGTCTTTCTATGCTTGACACATCTAAGGAAAAAATAAATTCTGATTCAAAGCCTCACCAAAATCCTTCTCTACATCAGCAGCATGAAATATACCACTGTAAATCGATCCATTTTTTAGATGCACTTCCACGAGATGCCCAATCTTACATGTTGTGAGGTACACTAAACTATCACGCGAATGCCTCTTCAAGCTTCCAGCTTCCCCATTAAATTCTGAATGTATATATTTATATCAATAAGCATAAGAACTCAGAAAATGAGGTCGCAGATATATCGCAGCGTATCAACAGCTAGCCTGTATTTAGTGTATTTTCAGGATGTGACTTTATAGACTGCCCCTGATTCAAAACTCCCTCTCTTTTACCTCTTTTGTATGGAGATCCATTTGATGAAGACTTCGACTGAGGAGCAGGTTGCATATTCATCGCAACTGTTTGAACTAACAAAGAAAGGGAGTTAAATAAGAAGAAGAAAAGTAGATTATCAAGTTTTGATAGTTAGCCCTGATAGGGCAATGATCCCGGACAATTAAGTTCCACTGTGAACTCTTGGCGCATCTAAGAGCTATTGTCAAGTTTCAAAGACGAAGCAGAAACTATAGATAGGAAGTTACATCTAAATCCATGAATCGATCTAGTCAGACAAAAGCATTCCCCCCAAAAAAAATAAAAAGGTGAGTAACAAACAATAACTGAGACAAGAGAGCTGAAAACCGTAAAGATCTTAAAGCATGGGAACAAACAACAAGGAGGGTATATATTTTGTCACCAAGAAATGATGATTTATACGCAAGCTTATGCTCCATAATCTGGTTACATGCATATCATCGCCATAACAGAAAAATAAACATAAACAAGAGCAGTGGAGTAAGTTTTCATGCATCAAAAACATACCGATTAATCTAAAGAACAGTGGACTGTTTGTGGATTCGAGAACGAAAAAGAAAAGAAGACTGTGTTGGAACTTAACGATGATTCCGCACGAAAATGTAGTCAAATCGTAAAGAAAACAAATCCAAAAGAGTTTCGGCACAAACAGACGCAAAGAAAGGCAGGCATTGACACAATCATCAGCAATCAGTTAAAGGAATCTCCAACGTATTCGATCGTGAACTACGTACGTATTTCAGTATTAACAAAACCCTAAATCGGCCACCTGAATCACCAAAATTCCGAAAATCTCTCCCCCGATAACGCTAAACAACAAGGGAGCAACGAAAATAAATCAAAAATCCAGAGATAAAAGCCGAGGAAGATCATCACTACCTCTCAAAAATCTCGCCCGATTCAGAAACCAACTCGCCGGCACACCTGTAAACGAATGCTCCGAGGACGGACGAGCTCGATAGCTTCCAACGCAGCGAGCTACGTTTGTCGCATAGAGCTATGATTCGCGCGTAGAGAGAGACGATAGACGATTCACCATGAATCTTGGAGCAAGAGGATATTCGGAGACAGTGATCGGAGCTGAGTAGCTTCTTTGATTTCTTTTGCGAGAATTAAAATGATGAAAAGAAAAGACGAGCTGCAAGAAACAGATCGTTATGATCTTCTACGGAGATGTGCAGGGTAAACTAATATGGTCTCTTCTTATACTTGTGACAGTTTAGATTTTAGCGGGCTTTTAACTATATCTGGGCCCAACAAGAAATGGGCTCAGCTTCTGTTGTCAACCGTTTTTGAGAAAAACTCCCCGACTTGTATAATCTTTTTCCTTCTTATTCCCTTTGATCGATCACTCTTACCTTTCAGCCCAAAAAAAAAAAGATCACTCTTACCTAATTACCTTAGCCATTAAGAACGTCTAATTTATGCAATGCTTTTAGTAAAAATAAAGGGATCGTTCTACATCTTTCAACACACATATAAGAAAAAAGACATAAAGGATCGAACCTTCGATTCTAATTTACCTTTATATCATTTGTGAAAGAAATCAGCAAGAATAAAGAGATTTATCAAAGCGTTACCGGAAGCAAAGCATACTTCGAAATGAACTTTTAAAAGCGCATGGGTTTGCTTAACGATGGGGATAAATGTTAACTTGCCTTTCAAAATGGTTTTTGAAGTACTTAAGCCTTGAAGGAGACAGAAAGGTGGGGGGCAAAAAGCATTGATAGGCTTAGTTGGAAAAACGACTCTACAAAGTACAAAGTTTAAATTATTAATTTATTATATTTAATACTGTATCAAGCTTGAATCTAAATTTCATGTCTCATCATGACTTGTTTTTAGATTGGTCACTTTATGCCTTTTTTCTGTTTCGAAGATGCGATATACTATTGGTCACCATAAAGTTAGGAATAAATACTTATGATCATAATTGATAAAATTAAGCAAAACTCATTGTTAACGTAACTCAACCGACATTATCACCTAACCACTCAAAGGAAGAGTTTCGGGAAGGTGTAGAGTTCGAATCCGGAATACCGCCGGCATGGAATGGAACGAGCTAAAGAAGATTCTGAGCTGATGTCCAATATTTTTGTAGCCAGCAAAAAAAATGAGAAGATCTTTAACAAAATAATTTTACTGTCCCTAAAAAGAAAAAGAAAAAAGTAGATTAACAGAAATTTCAAGTTATTTTATCCAATGGGTCTGCAAATCATTAAGAAATTTGAATACAATGTTGTATCTTTTTTTTTTTGTTACAAACACACAAAAAGAACTGGTGTGGGTGTGGTTCATAAAAAGTTTAGAAGAATAAATATGAAAATGCACACCTATAAAAAGAAAACTAAATTTAATTACAAATTTAGAGTTTCAACATACAGTATATAGTTTGACTTTTGGATACTAGTAATTGACTACCAAAATTAAATTATTTAAATACATATCTTAGATATTCGAGTATATCCAATTTAACGTGGGGGCGGAGAATAGAGAACATTGTGGCGTTGTCTGGTGTTTGCTTATAACGGATAGGTCATATTGATATAGCTAATGTAGCTGTAGCTACAATATAGTTGACGATACAGGCGAAAACATTGAAAACGAAAGAGAAACAAGGAAAAATAAAATACAAATATCAAACATAAAACCAAGAGAAAACAGTGATCTCACGTGGCGAGGTAAAAAATTAATATTTTCAGTATCCGATCTGATCATTCATTGCTGTAATATTTTCTTTTCTAATCGGACATGTATTGTTTTTAGCTGTCTTTAGTGAAAAAGAAAAGAAAATAGAGAAAGCAATAAAAAAAATAAAGAGAACGTCAAAGATATTAATTTTCAAAATTTTAAAATGGTGTACAGTAACAAATTCAACAGTGTAGTTAATACTCGCCCGTTGCTTCACGGCGCTCCTGTGACCATATATGAGATTCTGACATATATACTTACTTACATATACACAATACACTCGTAGTTATTCCTTTTTTGGTTTTGCATATTATTCGAATGAAGTTTATTTGAAAAAAAGAAAAAAGAAACGACTACTTGCCTATTAATGTTGAATGAATTTGAATTATGGCTGATAAAGTAGAAACATCAGTTAATGGCTAGTATTATGTCAAACATTTCCCCAAGTGACTGTCTTTAAATTTTCAATTACTCGTAATTGAGAACATTGACAATAACACTTAACCCATTAGATTAGTTTTTTTTTTTTTGTAGTTCATGTTGGTTTCACTTACTGGGTGCAAAATCAACAGCCAGAATCATTCAATAGTGCACGTGTCAATCTCTGATCACGGCCTGGATATTTTGCACACGGCTTCATAATTCTATTTCTACTTACAAATAAATCCTAAAAAAGGTAATCATTTTATTCTTTGCTGAATATCGTACTTTGAAAAAGGAAAGAAACGGAAAAACAAAAGAGAAAACAAAAATGAAAGAAAGAGAATATAATTTGAAATGATCTTGGTCCGGTTTCTTCCACATTTCCAAGCATTGCAATTAGTTTTCGAATTAAATTAGGGGGTTGTGCCCACTTAATGAATTTTATAATTTCGTGTTCTCATTGTAAGATATATAGGCCTGCATTACACATGATAATAAAACAAATAAAGTGCGATTTCAAACATCGAATCCCCCTTTTTCGTTACATACGAAAATACAGTATAAACTAATGAAAAACAAGTAAGCTTTTAGTTATAAAAAAGTTACTATTTATTTCCCTAACGAAATCAAAAATTAATAAAATAACTAAACAAAAAAAAGACGTTAATGAAAAACCAAAGACATAGTATAAAGCAAATAAAAATCGGATATAATTAAAGCTTGAAATAAAAAAGATGTAGAACTTATTATGTTGGTTACCGATCAAAATCTGTGTTTTGAATTAGCGATATGAATCCATAAATATTAAAGTTAAAAGAATCTGAAAATGGCCACAATAGTTAATAATAATAATACTAACAAAGGAGGAGGAAGAAGAAGAAGAAGAAGAAAGGAGAGAGCTTTATATAGGAAATAGGAAACACAACACACCACTTGTGCGCAAACTTTCGCAGTGTCCGACGATCTCAAAGTTCCTCTCTTTCTTTCTCTCCATCTCTCCCTCTCACTCACCAAAGTTCTTAGCTTTTTCCCCTTCTTCATTTTTTTGTTTTTGCATTTCTCCATTTCTCCATCTCTCCCTCTCTGTCAAGAGCTTCAAGCCGCAAAAAACAGACCCAGAGAGAGGGAGGTTTGAATGCGGCATCGTGTATAGGTCTGATCTGCAGATCCTCCTGTGCCCTAATTTTTTTCCTTTGGCGTTACGGTTCTCCTCCTTAGCCTGCCGTCATTTCGATATCTGAAAGTCTCTGTGGCAGAGAAAAGCAATCGCATTTAGCGAGCTGCGAGTGTGTTTGTATATTGTAGTTAGAAGTGCAGTGCGGAATCACTGTCGCATAAAGGTACAAATTATTGCGACTCTTTTAATTATTTTTTTCACTGAAAAGGTTTTAGATTTGACAAAGTGTGATTTTGGGGGTTCCTTATATTTTTCCGGTTTAATTCTCAGGTTGAATTGACAAACTTCGTGGAGGGTGTGTGATAGAAAGAGAGATGCTCACGTGCATAGCTTGCTCGAAGCAGCTCAACACGAACAATGGCGGATCTAAAGAAGAAGAAGACGACGGCAGAGTTCTTGGAACACCCAGGTCTAAGCAGGCGATTAAGTCCCTGACGTCACAGGTAGATACAATTCTTCTTTAATCTCGGTGTCACTTTCACGAGCTGTTTGTTTTTTGCTTCTTTTTTATTTCTGAAAACACACAAATATGAAAAGGAAAGAAACTCAGAGACAGGACCTATTTTGAGTCTTGTTGGTTTCTGTTTGGGAGCTCAGAAAACATAATGAACACAAGTTAAATTTTTGTGACTACTGTTTGGTTTCTCATCTTTCAAAAAATTAAAAAAAAAAGTCTTTTTCTTCCCTGTAGAAGCCAAACTGTAGTCTGCGACTTTCAGATATTTTTTTATTTTCTCTGTGTACTCTATGTTTTTGGCATAAATGATGTGATTCTTCTTGTATGTGAATTTTCAGATAAAAGACATGGCAGTAAAAGCGTCAGGTGCTTACAAAAGCTGCAAACCGTGTTCGGGGTCTTCAAACCGAAACCAGAACCGAAACTACGCTGATTCAGATGCTGCATCAGCTTCTGGGAGGTTCCATTATGCGTACAAGAGACCGGGAAGCGGAAGCTCTACACCAAAGATTCTGGGGAAGGAAATGGAGTCAAGGTTAAAAGGGCTTTTGAGTGGAGAAGGAACACCTGAATCCATGAGTGGCAGGACAGAGTCTACAGTGTTCATGGAGGAAGACGATGAGCCCAAAGAATGGGTTGCTCAAGTAGAGCCTGGTGTCCTCATCACATTTGTTTCATTGCCTGAGGGAGGGAATGATCTCAAGCGGATTCGATTCAGGTAATTTATCTGTGTTTTGTAGCTTTTCTTTTCGCAAAATTCAAGTTAGGATTCTTGAACATTATGTTTTCAGTCGGTGGCCTTGAAGATGATAGATACTCAACTGAAATGACCTTAATCCATTATGTTTTTGATTTGGTATTGGAGATAGAGATGTGTGTCTCTTGGGGACAAGATATGAGAAGTACAGATGATATTAAAGATGTTATCTTGTGAGAGATTTATGTTTTGGAAACGTGCATTTTTCTTGAAGTGGTCCCCAAACGTTTGTTGTGTATTGTGAGAACCTGTAAATCCTTTTGCCAAGAAAGGTTTTTGAGATGTGGATTTATGTTTCGGTAGTCGAATCCGATCTTAAATGGATTCCCCAAGAACAGTTGTGTGGGGAAGCGTTTGGTGAAATTCATTTTGTAGATGGGACATCTATGAGAGCAGCATTATCTAACTAACTAACTTTCTTCATGGCCTCATCAAGGAGGACACTTTGGATCTCAGTGATTGATATTTATAGATTTTATTGATGATTACAACATATCCTGAGTTTTGTCAGTTGAACCTAACACTGTTCAGTTGGTTGTTATAGTCATCAAGGCAGCTCTTCATTTGTTGATTTCCTTTTTTTTCTTTTCAAATTTCTGTTGTTTGCAGTCGTGAGATGTTTGATAAATGGCAAGCTCAAAAATGGTGGGCGGAGAATTTCGAGAAGGTCATGGAGTTATACAATGTGCAGCAATTTAATCAGCAGAGCGTCCCGCTTCCAACTCCTCCTATATCCAAAGATGAGGTATACGCTCTCTGTCTGTCTTTGGTTCTGATGAACACATGAATCCATTCATCAAGACCTGTCTTCGAATCTTTGAGGTCTAACTAAAACCAATTTTGATTTGGTACACCAGAGCTCTACCAAGAACAGTCCTGCAACTCCACCTCTAAACAAAGAATGCCCTCGGGGTAAAGGCTACGCTTCTTCTGGCTCACTCGCTCACCAACCAACAACACAAACACAAAGTCGGTACCGTGATTCATCTGGTCTTGCAACGACGCCAAAACTGTCGAGCATAAGTGGGACCAAAACCGAGACATCATCGGTTGATATGTCTGCAAGAACTAGTAGCTCATCAAGGGAAGAAGAAGAAGAAGAAGAAGAAGAAGAAGAAGATGCAGATCAGTCAGAGGAGCTCTCTGTAAGTAATGCAAGTGACATCGACACAGAATGGGTAGAACAAGACGAAGCCGGTGTTTACATCACAATAAGAGCTTTACCAGATGGAACTCGCGAGCTTAGACGCGTTCGCTTCAGGTAAATAAATAAAACATTACCCTTTCGTTTTCTAAGAATTCCTTTAAAAAAAGCAAGCACTTGACAACATTTGCTTCTCGTTGTAGCCGAGAGAGGTTTGGAGAAACGAATGCAAGATTGTGGTGGGAAGAGAACAGAGCTCGGATACAACAGCAGTACTTGTGATGGAGATTGGATGCTCTCTGCAAGAATCTGACACAGCAAAACCAAACACTTTTTTCTTTTTTTTTAAAAAAATGTTTTACTTGGAGAAAAGGTACACATTGATGGAAAATAACTGTTGGTTTGAGATAATGGATGTGCTTTTTTATAGTAGTTGGTGGCTACTAGATCTCTTCTCTTCATCCTTCTTCTTTAGTCGAGTTCTTATTGTGGTCACTGCAACATCTTGTTTGAGCCTTTTCAAATGAGATACGGATTGCAATACAGAATCACAAATTAAAAACATGCTAATACTGATATTTTTGTGGTCAGCTTCCATTTTTTCGATTAATACTGCTTTTTAGTGCGCACATATCATTTTTGATGCAAGTCCTTCATGATTATATCGAATATTGACCAACCATGATTTGCGTCAATAATAAAAAAATCTACTATATGAAAGTGCAAATCACTCTCCAGCTTCTGCCACATCAGCTCATAGAAACTGGACACGTCAGCACCCTCTAATTTTATCAATCTCTTTCCTGTCTCTTCATTTTCTTCTGTTTCCAACGACCTCTTCCTTCCTTCCAATCTTGCCAT
>OVBI01001106.1:0-42195 GCA_900406495.1 Sisymbrium altissimum | reverse complement strand
ACCCTGTTTTCAGGGAGAACCCCTTGGCAGATGCTGCAATTTCCTTGACTTGAATGGATTTTACTGAGACTTTCTAGATATGTTGAATCGTTTTACATGTTTCTTTTGGATATTTGGAGAATGTCGATGAGGATGTAATCCAATTGTACGAGGTGTAGTGGAGCCGAGACCCTGTTTTCAGGGAGAACCCCTTGGCAGAAGCTGCAATTTCTTTGACTTCAACGGATTTTACTGAGACTTTTCACAAATAGATCATCCTTTTTGCATATTTGGTTTTACTTGACTTCTAAGAAAAGATATGAAGAATTGATTTGGTTGATAAATTATCCTTGTTTTTGCTGGAAATGATTACATTTGTTGGTTGAGTTTAAACTATACACTTGCACTTATATATATATGGTGCTTGTAGTCTGAAAAAACTCAGAAATTGCCAGTGTTCTCATCAGCTTCGTCTCTTTCTAATTATGAGGCTGGAGTTAAACAAGAACACTACATTGTTCTCTTGGGAGGTTTATCTAAATGAGTTTTGTTTTTGATTTGAATGGAAAGTGATAATTTTATTTCGTCCAATAATGCTGAAATTTGAATGATATATTAAGTTCTCGGTTGGAAAAGGGTTTATGATATTATGAGGCGGAAATTAAGAAAAGGGAACTTGTTTGTATCCTGCTACTTTTTCGACTTTCTTGATCTCCTGTTGCCAAATTGAAGCAAAGGTATCCATTTTCTTCTTCTGCAGTGCTAATCCAATCTCAACTCCGTCACTCCCATCTCTTGACTCTGAGAGTGCAATAGAACCACCTGTTTCAATGTGCACTAACTCCATTTTGCAGGGCTTTCCTAACCCAAAATCCATTTCATACAGTCCCAATTTCGGAGCTCCTGCAATGGAGGTTGGAAAACGGGACATGGCCCACTTGCGTACTCCTTGTCCCCAACTTGGTGCTGTTTTCAATAGATCGCTTGATAACATATCTTTGATTCTCGATTTGATTGCGTCTGAAGCAGCCAAAAAACCTTGTTTTCCTAGCAAGTCTCGTTTCTTGACAGATACGATACCGGGGGCCATACAGTTGCCAAAGTATGTGGGTGGTATCAGTTCTGTGTACTTGAGACGATTCCTGCAATCTACATTAATCATCAAGTGAAAGACTTCGTCATCTTTGTCTTCCTTGGCCTCTGTTTCGCTACTCTCTTGAACAAGTGTCTTGATCAAGTTCAGCCAAGTGAAAGCTAGAGTCACCACAAAGGTCGAGACTGGAGATTGTTTCTCAGACTGCTCTGTAACCCAACTCTTGAGATTGTCTATCTGAGTCCGTGTGATTGTAAAAGCAGCTCTGACCATGTTCGCGGGTACATCATGCGAGCCGTGTTTTCCAGAGTTTTGGCTCCAAAACCGCTCCAAATGTCCTGCGGCTACCTCGCCTGGATCCTTGATCATGGTTCTGCAGCTGTGAATAGGTGGTGAGGGTAGGAGCATCGTGGAAGGATCTCTGCCAATTGATTTGGTCAACGTCATCCAATACTTCATGAAATGAGTGAAAGTGACTCCATCTCCTACAACGTGTGTGGACGTGTTTCCTATGCAGATTCCTCTTCCAGGGAAGATGGTGACTTGGATCACCATTATTGGCCGCGTCTGGATTCCTTCCGGAGAGACATGAGGAGGAGGTAACTTGGGCAAGACATCATGCAACACTCTGATGTCTTTAGGGGAATCGGTTTTCAGTTGGTCGAAGTCAGCTCCGACAGACTCTGCGACAGTGAAAAGAAGAGAGTCTTGGCCATCGGTGTAGCGTAAGTAGGGAGGATCGGGACGAGGTGGGGTGATTAGGTTACCAGCGTAAGGGAAGAAATGTTGGAGAGTGATGGAAAGTGATTGTTTGAGGTTAGGGACAAAGTCTTTGAGGAAACGTTCGGTTGAGTTTTGGTAAGAGAAGAAGAGGAGGGACTCGCCGAGTGGGAGGGTGAGCCACGGTGCATCGAAGAAGGTGAGAGGAAGAGTGGTGGATGGAACGGTGCCCTTCAAGGGAGAGATGTGACTGGTCTCAATGATGTTGTTAGGAGATTGAAAATGAGACATGGTGTGTGTGATTTTTAAGTTGAGGAAACGAATTGTTTCTTTTATAAAGGAAAAGAGGTTTGTCTTTTGAGTAGTAACTGACTTTCAACCCACCGGGCAAGTAAAGTTGTGTAGTTTTGATCAGACGCTCTCTATGTCCCCCAACCTCCGCAACCACCGTGATGGTGGTTTTTTATAACATCTATTGGGCCTTTATATTTGCATAACCAATGGGCCGTTTTCAGTTTTTCTAAATCAATTTGTATCCAGTTATTTGACAAATAAGCTATATGTATTTAAAAGTAAACTGCACATCTATATACTCTTATCCTAAAGATTCCACTTAAGTTAACTAGCCACAAATAGCAAGTAAACAAAGGTGGGTAGTGATATGTTTGATTCTACCTTTCTCTCTGCCTCTTAATCACATAGAACTCATTCGATAAAATTCCTTTCTCACTTTGATCAATCCATCGTTTTTTATTATGCGTTACAAACAAATTATATTCTTATTCAATACTTACGACTCTTTTAATGAATTGTACCTCTCTTTAAAAAGTCATCTATTTAGTTATTAATTAAAGCTTTAATAGAACCAACTCAACTTCTTGGCGGGCACAATTATTGTTTGAAGAGAGCGAAAAGCAAAGACGTTTTGTGCATTAGCAGAGGGAATAAAGGTTCAAAGAAAAATAACGTCACTACATTTGTTTAATTGTTTTATATATCCACAATCAAACTGTAGACGACACACATTGAATGTATATTAAATTTTGGTCTGAAACGTCTTCTTTCAAGCTCATGGCACCACTTCCTTTTACCTAAGCGCCGCCAGCCGCTTCTCCAGGTCATCCATTTCAGAACTACGCAGAAATATCAGAGTTTTTGATTTCAAATGCTGAGAAAATACAGATATGTTCTAGTCGTGTTTTATAGTGGATGATACCATACCTGCTAACATCTTCTGCATTCTTTCTGCCAATTTTACCTTTTGGAGCAGATGATAACTGCAGATGGATCAAAACGAATCAATCACAGAGAAGCCATCAAGATACGGAACAATGAAGAAGAGAATCGATGGTTAAAACAAACCTGTGACGCGATATCAATGCCGATTTCATCAAGAACCTAACACGTAAAACAGAAAAAGCCTCGTTAACAAACCTTTGAAACAGTCGATCTTTTTAGAATTGAATCGATGGGTAGGACTGCGTAAATGTTACCTGGTTTGTCAAGTCCTCTGTTTCGTCTTCCGCTTCGTCATTGTCTAAAGCATCATCGATGGAATCTGACATCATCTCAGTCTGAATACCGTACGCATTAGTTAGAATATTTATTGTTGAGTGTATCATGGAACTAAAAAAATATGGATTGATACAACTTACAGTCATGTCCATTTGCGCAGACTGCTTTTGGAATTCTCTCATAACCTTAGCTTGTTTTGCAGGATCCATATTCTGGAAATTTCAGAAAAATCTAGTTAGATTATAGGGCAAGTTTTAATCACAAAACCCTCCACAAAATTTCTACTGGATTTACCACAACAAGAAGACCCTCAAAAACTTAATCTGATGACTCCATCCAAATCAATAAACATGGGCAAGTCTGGTTTGTGTTATATATAGGAATCTGACCTTGCTCATAGCTGCCATTGCCTTAGTGGCACTTTGCATTCCTGCAGCAACCGAAGTATGTGCATGCATAGCCTAAAACACCAAAGTGAAAGTTTCCAATACTCACTTTTAGAACAAGATCATGATTCTCTCGATCTATAAACAGACATATTATTTTAAGAATGAAAGGAGGGAAGTTTAAATCAACAGACCTGTGTATGAGTAGCTATGCCTCGCATTTGAGCTCGGCTACCTTGTAAGTTAGCTATTTGCTGCCTTAGCCGGATCAATTGCCGGGCAAGAATCTTCGTCGCTCCCTGCATAAAAACAGAGGATGTAGAACACATAAAAAAAACTAGATGCTATTTACAGACACAAAATTACCAAGCAGAACCCCTGGAAAAAGATTGATAAACCGAGAAGGAATGCTTGAGAAACCTACCTCATTCCCTGTTTTAGCAGTTCTTTTAATCTCGAGAACGAGCTTTTTCTCCTGTCATATTCGTACATGAAAGAAACATATGTCAGAGTTTTGTACATTGGAAAAAGAAAATACTGAATGAAAAGATGACTGCATTAGACACACTCATACTTCTGATTGCAGAGATCCGATTTCCTTCTCGATTCCTGCAGCAATGATTGATGAGAGACAAAACGAAAAAAAGGAAACTTCATCAGTTTGAGACGAATTTATGTACATAAGCTATTCAAACTTGAGCTATATCCAGTCGAGCCATGGAACGTAGTAGCTTTTCAATGAAAGCCATCAAAGATCAGCCAATTAACCTTTTTTATTTATTATAGATTTAGTGATAAAATGTTAAGCAAATCAGATGAAGACAAGAATACCTCTGGTAGCTTGTGTCATCTCTCTCTTACTCTCCCTAAGCACTTCTGCAATTCACCACAAAACGATACATTCAGATTCTGAGAGTCATCATAACAAATTCAATACGCATTAATGTCGTGTCATAAACAGGATTCTCGATTTCGAAGCCAGATTCCAAAAGATACATTAGAATAATAATATATGATCACGATCTCAAGTCAACAACTTTTAACGAACCCGAAGAAACCCAGATGATCAAATTCCATTTAGCTTAATCAATCGATGAAACAAACCTAATTTTTTATGTATAAAAAAACACGATCAGGTGTATGAGATCATATAGGAAACTCGAAAAATCAAACCTCTGGGATTTGGTTTCTTGGTGAAGATATTCATGTTTCTCTCCTTTCCCCTGGATTTTTTAATCTGTGAGAAGCAGACAGAAATTGGGATTCGTGCGCTTGAAGATGGTCTCAAAGCGACAGAACACGAAGACTCTGGCTTCGACGTGTCAAAGGATCGCAGCAAATATTGGAGCTTTTTATTTTCTTATCGACTACGCTATATTCTTATTTCCCATTTGTATTATGATTTTGGTTTTACTGTAATACAATTCCGAATCCTTTTTTTTTCAATAGTTAAAATTATAATTGTTTACTAATAAAACAAAATTAATACTAGGCTTTGAACATGGTTTACCGAAAACTAATTCGTTTCAATTTTGTTATTTTATCAAGTAAAATCATTAGTCAGCTGAGATTCCATAATCAAATAATATTTTTTATCCTTANNNTAAAAAAAAAAAAAAAAAAAAAGTAAAATAGGCGGGTTTATTGTGGTTGACTAGTTATTGGGTCAAAACTGAAACCGCCGGGAAAATATATTTGTGTCGAGTGGGCTTCATAAACTTTTCCCGCCTCGAACTCTTCAATCTCTAGTTTATTGATCGGAGAGCTTGGTTCGTGCTTGTTCCGTTCAACTCGATGCAGCACGACTTAAGTATTCCAAATACAGAAGGAGTTGGTCTATTATTGGAAACAAATATCGTCTCAGAATCTTTTCTTAATTTCTGAACAGAATTGGGAGAAAACTAGGGTTTATGGAATCGCGATGGCTCGGGTTGGTGGTTTCAAGTATTCAAGTCGTCGACATTATTTCTAATCCGCTTTTTTCTTGAATATTATAATTGTGTGGAAACATTGGATTGAATCGATGGAGATTGTTGGAGTAGACGATGCTCATATCTTGGATCCTGAGCTCATGCAGCTCCCTGGTTTGTCTCCTTCTCCGCTCAAAGCCAGCTCTCACATTGCTGATCAACTTTTCTCCCACTGGCTCTCACTCCCACAAACATCCACTCTGGTACTTCCTTTTGATTTCTTCTTACATCTATGGACTTGTGTTCCACAATTGTTTTGACATTTGTTTTTTCTTCTTCTGTGTGTGATGTTTTCTGTAGGTCAAGTCTTTGATTGATGATGCTAAGTCTCTAACACCAACTAATTTATCCAACCATTACCCCACCATCAATGTCTCTGGTGCAAGTGATGTGCCAGCTGTCTTTCTCAGCTGTGGCACTCCCCCACTATCTCCACGAAGCTCGTCTGCTTCCCCACGCTTTTCTAGGCAAAGATCTAGCCCTTCATCTCTCCGCTCTCCTCTTATATCAGCTAAGGAACCAACGCACCAACTCATTCCTCAGGTTTGTTCTCATTTCCACCCCTTGACATCCCCACATGCCTATAGCTGTTTTGCATTGGTTCCTTTTACTTGTGACTGTCAAATGCACTCGTGATCGTGGTTTTTTGGTCTCGTATGTATGTTGGTCATTGAAACTGAGTCCAAATAGCTTCTAAAGTAGATGCAGATTACAAGTTTGAACTGAGGCTATTTGTAGGTACTAGTGATTTGAAGAAGGAATTTTTTTTGTAGGAAACGGGTATTGTGGTCTATATTCTTTACTAGTTTTTATGCGATTATATTTTCTGCAGTTCTACTTCCTACATGGACGTCCACCAGCAAAAGAACTTAAGGAGCAATGTATATTAATGGTTGATCAGTTTTTTAGTAACTATATTGACGGCCTACATGCGGACGGTGATGTTTTGGTTCAACTTTTTCTTCACATTTTTGTTCATCTGAAGCAATATTAAAGGCAAATTCATCTTAGCATTCTTGTTTCTCTTGCAGAATTCAAATCCATTAGGAAAGAATTCTGCAAGCTACCTTCTTTTCTTTCTCCTGCACTTTTCAGAAAGATAGATCACAATTGCACTGGTATAGTTACAAGGTAGCTCCATGCATGTTATTTTTTCTTTATAAAAATGTCTTCTAATAGTCGTTAACCATATGTATGCTTGTGTATCTGTATGTCTTTTTCTCTCTTTCTAATTTGTGGCACCTAAAACTTTTTTGGAGTAGTTGGTGCTTTACTAATGTCTGCCGATTGACCACAATTGTCCTCAGGGATGCATTTATCAAAGTATTGGATTGATGGAAATATATTAACTATGGACACAGCCTCCCAGATATATAATATACTAAGGCAGCAGGACTGCAAGTACCTCAGACAGGTCCTTTTGTGATTCTTCTCCCGCTTTGTTCAATCGCGTTCTCATTTCGTTTCCGACAATTGACTTCTCTTTTTCCTTCTAACCCATAGTTTTTTTGGATTTGGCTACAGGCAGACTTCAAAGCAGTTTTTGATGAACTTCTGGCAACGCATCCTGGCTTAGAATTTCTTAGGACTACATGCGAATTTCAAGAAAGATATGGTAGGACTCATTGACTACATCCTCAAACCTTATTCTTTTGTTCTTTTGTTTGGCTGTACAAATATTCATAAATCAATTTTTCTGTTGCTAATTTTAATGACATTTTCAGTTTCTTGAAAACAACACACCACATATCTGATTTCTTCTGTGCATACATCTTTTTATCTCTACTGGTTATTAACATTGGTACTGGTACTAATTTAATCCTTCTTTGATTACCCAGCTGAAACGGTCATCTACAGGATATTTTACTACCTTAATAGATCCGGAACTGGCTGCCTTACTCTTAGAGAGCTGAAACGCGGAAATCTTGTTGCTGCTATGCAACAACTTGAGGAAGAAGACGACATCAATAAAATTATTAGGTGAGTTTGTTTTTGTTTTTGTTTTTTTTCATATTTTGCTAACAATATTTTAAATTTGAACATATATTTTAGAAAAAGTTCTCTTGTTGTTTGAGAGGTAAACAAGCCCACAAAGATGTATTACATTCGAGTGGCTTTATCAGATACATATCATTAACACAGAGCTATATGTTTATGGTTTATGTCTACATATTGTCCTGAGAAATAACTTGCCTGGTTCAACATTCACATCATGTTGTCTTATAATGTTTCAGGTACTTCTCCTATGAGCACTTTTACGTGATATACTGCATATTTTGGGAACTTGATGGTGACCATGATTGCTTTATTGATAAGGACAATCTCATCAAATATGGTAACCATGCCCTTACCTACAGGATTGTTGATAGAATATTTTCGCAGGTTGGTTCCCGAAATATGGTAAAGCTACGTTATAGTCTGACGGGACGCTTTTCACTTGATCTTGACCTATGTTGTGGCTATGTTTCTATCTTAGGCTCCTAGGAAGTTTACGAGCAAAGTTGAAGGGAAGATGAGTTATGAAGATTTTGTATACTTCATTCTCGCCGAGGAAGACAAGTCCTCTGAGCCTAGTCTTGAGTATTGGTACACAGCAATCCCCTCCAAGTTGATATTGGTTTTCCTTTATTAAAGAACCCCCTTGGTTTTTAAAACACTCCTGTTGAACCTCTGACATGATATACTATCTACTATATGGATGCCGAACTGTTTTTTTTTTTTTTTGCAAGTCCATGTATTTCCCTTTCATACAAATCGAAATTATCTGTGCAGGTTCAAGTGCATCGACTTGGATGGAAATGGGGTGATCACTCCAAACGAAATACAATTTTTTTTCGAAGAGCAGCTGCATCGCATGGAATGCATAACCCAGGAACCTGTTCTCTTCAAAGATATCTTATGTCAGATAATCGACATGATTAAACCAGAGGTTAGAAACTTCTCATACCAGAACACATGGTCGTTTGATTTTTCCGAGCTGTTTTATATGGTCGTTTTACTTGACAGAAGGAGAACTGTATCAGCCTCCAGGATCTGAAAGGATCCAAACTTTCAGGAAACGTCTTCAATATACTCTTCAACCTTAATAAATTCATGGCTTTTGAAACACGTGACCCCTTTCTGATTCGCCAGGTAAGTTTGTCTTTCCTGTGGTGGTTTTGTTGGACTCATGGAGGGTAATAGATAAAGAATATGACTGCTTAATTAGTAAAAGCAGTTGGTATTAGCTGGGGTTAATGCAATTAAAACAAAAGCATGTTCCTATTTCATTGTTGTAGGAACGGGAGGATCCAAGTTTGACAGAATGGGATCGATTCGCTCAGAGAGAGTATGTGAGATTGTCAATGGAGGGAGATGAAGAGGAAGTCTCTCCATTTTAGTTCCAAGTTGTAAGTTCGCACGGCTTCTGAGTTCTTAACCACATGTGTATATGAAATGCAAATCCTTCCGTGGGTATAAAAGCAACAATGTATGAGAAATTCAGTAGCATTAGCCATTTAGTTGATTGCTTTCAGATTCATAATCAGAGAGTGGAGTTTGCTGCAAATATCCAGAAGCTTCTGGGTGTGGTGGGAGATTCGTAGAGTCTGTAAATTTCATGAAAATTTAGCATTTTTGTTTGGATTTCCATAGCTTTTTCAGGTTGGACGTATCTTTCTCTCCCCCTCATTCTACATCATAGTGTCCATATCATATAGTTGGATTTGTCCAAGGAACAATGTACAAAACAATTCTGGACTCTTTTCTTTCGATTTGGAATTTTTGGTAGCAGATTCATTTGATTATTTAATACGAGGTGGGCTTGGGAGTTTTGGGCTGTTCCTATAAAATTTTGTAGTATTAAAATATTTAGTAAACGAATACGACAAAGAATTTTGAAGACAAAACTCAAAAGCACTTTGAAGTGTGAGCAGATTTTTGTCGCTACAGGTTCCATTTTTCTAAAAAAAAACATGTACATATATAGAAGATGCAGCTCACGCGTTTATGCACGCGTGGTTTGTTATAATGTAGTTAAGTAGTGTTTAGTAAAGAGCGTGTGACATCACGAGAGATAAACATAACCCTAGAAAGACCTCTCTCTCTCCACTCCATCTCTGTTTCGACAAAATCCACAACTACCCTCTCCGATTGTTTCGCAGTCTTAAAAAAGGCAGCGAAATCGAGAAACTGATCACTGTTTAACCGTAAGATGGCATCCTTCAAGATGATGTCTTCTTCCACCTCGAGAAATTCCGATCTGTCTCGTCGTAATTCTTCTTCTGCTTCATCCTCTCCCTCTGTAAGATCGAACCATCTCAGACGAGATCCTCACGCCGATCACTCGAGGATAAGTTTCGGTTACGGCGGAGGGAACGATGTGTCCATACACGATTACGCCTTCGCGTCTGATTCAATGGCGATTGATGTTGATAGGAGTAACGGAGACCGGAACAGCGTTAACGGCGGGAGAAGGAGTGTGGACGATGTTTGGAAAGAGATTGTATCGGGAGAGAAAAAGACCATCATGAAGGAGGAAGCACAAGAAGAAGAAGATATGATGATGACGCTTGAGGACTTCTTAGCGAAAGCTGCAGAAATGGATGATGATGATGAAATCGATGTCAAGATTCCGCCGGAGAAACTCAACGACGGTGGCGGCTATAACTTCGATTATCCGATGATGCAGCAGCAGCAACACAATCCGCCTCAGATGATCGAAGGATCAATAAACAGTGGTGGAGGAACGAGGAGAAAGAGAGGGAGAGTGATGGTGGAGGCAATGGATAAAGCTGCAGCGCAGAGACAGAAGAGGATGATCAAGAACCGTGAGTCTGCTGCTAGGTCCAGAGAGAGGAAACAGGCTTATCAAGTGGAGCTTGAGACTTTGGCTGCCAAGTTAGAGCAAGAGAATCAACAGCTTTTGAACGAAATTGAAGACAAGACCAAAGAGAGATACAAGAAGCTTATGGAGCTATTGATTCCGGTTGATGATGACAAACGAAAACCATCGTCGTCGCGTTCTTTAAGCAGGAGCCATTCCTTGGAATGGTAAAAGGTTTTTAGTCTCTGGTAAACATAATCATGTAAATAAAACCTATGGACTTGATTATGTTATTATATATAATCCATGTAGTAAAGTGATGGTAATATGGTTACTTCTTACATTTAATTTCTCAGGGATGTAATGGATATTATATAGCTTTTGCCTCATTCAAAAGATCTCGCATGAGACCGTTAAGTGTAGATATTGTGTGGACCGTTAGAAATAATTTTACGTATCTTGTGGTTTACCAACGTTTTGATTGGTTGTTTAGAAAAAGAAAATGGGAGTGATTAGTGTTATATTAGGCAGGAGCAGAAAGGTCTTCGTCTTCTTTTTTCTCCTGGCATCGATTTAGCAGCTGCAGTTGGCGTCGTAGATGCAAAACCTGTACCAAACCACAGAAAACGAATTAAGTTCTTTTACGACTTTGTTTTGAGTTTCCTTAGCTTCATGAGGTAATCCTCACAATAACTGAAACTCAGAAGATCTTAGAAAGCCTTTTTAACTCTATTAAAAAAAAACAAGAATTCAAAGTGGAGTATTAGCTTAGTTATTTACCTCTTGTTGAAGCAAAGTTGGGAGGCTAACCAGGGAAATGAGCTGTTTCATTTCTTGCAAAAGTGATTGGTCTTTGATACCTGACCAAGTCTGTGGAGGTAGAGCCAACAGAAGAGCAGTGAACACATCGGTCCCGGATGGGTAAGCTACACCCTTCACTTTCTCCTCACCAAGGCCTTGATGGGAAAACAATTAAAACAAAGCTCATTCCTTGTAAACAACTTTGTATAAACAACTTTGTACAAACCAACTTATCCTGAAATCTAGCTGGAAAATGCAGGTGTTATCCCGGTTGTATATAAATCACAAGCTAGTCTAATCCGAAGTTAATTAACTTATAGACATCATCAGTCAGTATTGGACATGGATCCCTGTCCTGATCCCTAAGCGATTTGTCGTTCGTACCAATCAGTAACTGTTAGCAAGATATCATCCCAAGTTCTATAGCAAACATACCTTTAATGCATTTCACACAAGTTACCCGACAACAAGTCTCATCTGAGTCTATTTCCGATAAAAATTCAGATCCTTGAGAGCCAGCCTTGGCAGGAACATATGGCTGATTGTCTTCATAACCCATTGAGAATAGAAACTTATCCACGTGCTTGAACAGTTCGGTGTCCTGCACTTGTTTCAGCAACTCTTGCTACAGTAAAACGAACAAAAAACAGTGATTAATGAAACTGATGATATATTAGCACCGAAAATTGAAATCAGGAGCAAATCAACAAGAGAATACCTTTAGGCCGAGCCTTGATATCTCGTCAGAGCTGAGATTTTGATTTACATCCTCTGTTCTTCGAATCTCAGCCATCCATCTGATAAATTGGTTGAAATTTGACGGAAGTGACTTGAATACAACATATAAGATTCTTTCAATAGTATCAACATGTTGCGAGCTTACAAGACGAGGAACATCTTCCTTCAAATACTTTGCTATGCTGGTCCAGCTCTCATCTTTACAGCTCTGAAACCGATAATCTAGAAGTCATCACTCACTCCAATTTGAAAGACATGTTCTCTTACAAGTTTTACACTCACATCAAAACAGGCTATGTAAAATGTGATTGATTCCATTAATGTGAAGATTGTTAGTGGGATAAGAACACTGACAACAGCGACAGTGTGAACGGATTAAAGACAAAAAGCAGCAACTACAAATCGAACCATGACTTTCGACTTACGAGAGTATAGAGTAATCCTGGTTCTCTGTGTGGTCTAGATATAAGCATGAACCTGGAAGTAAAGCAGAATACCAGAAAAGCGAATTCGGTAAGAAAGAAACGACTACATCCTTCAATCATACAATAAAAAGCCAAAAACGATAATGTACCCTCGATGTCTCCCTGTTGACTCATCTATACTGTCCATGGCATCCCAAAGAAGTTTAAGAGGAATCCAATGAGGAGGATACTTGAAACGGGCGACGTCAAGAATCAATGCCATATCTCTTTCGGCATTATAGCCACCAATAGGTGAAAAATGGCCTGCTCCAGTCTGCAATCGGAGAGTTATCAGAATCCCGAATGAACATGAAACTTTGTATCAAGAAACTAAAGAGTTTCCGCAATCTCAAACTCAGTAACAACATTCTCAGATACACAGGACCACCTTGAGGAGTGCTGGAGAATTCACCTAGATGCCATGTTATCGTAAATCACACACAGTTTAGGCCAAAAAACAAAAGGATACCTGCATGAATACTCCTCTATGATACGTTGAGATCATATGACAATTATCAGAGGTGGAACATTTCAGGACGTATTTGCGGAACTCATCAATAGTGCTCTGATTCGTGCGGAAAGCCTCGACTTTGGCCCCTGAACTATGAGCCAAACAGACAACTTTTCCAAAGGTAATGCCCTTATCCTTCACTATATCAAGCGGCTCGCAACATTCCAGCATTGATTCATCAAACCACCTCCAAGGCCCTATGAGAAAACAAAACAAAAAAGGTTCAAGAAACCCACAACCAAAATGTGGTCTTCTAAACAAGAAGAAAAATGTGAAGTTGAGATATGTATACCTTTCCATTTCCGGCCCGGGTCAATAGAAAGAGAATTCAAAACCATAGAGAGACTAGCTAATCCACAGTAAGCAGGCTCGGACTGCGTCTGAAAATAAGAAACCAGCCTGAAAAATCCTTCCATAGTGCCTTTCTGAAGCGCTTCATTGAAGATTTGCTGCATCAGCCATGAAATTTGTTAACTCTTCAGGGAGAGGGAAACAAAAAAAAAAAACCTTAACAGACAGTGACAGGCTCATTTTGAGTTGAGCCCTCATAGTGACAGTTGAGCTGTCAATGAAGTGTAGAAAATTAACAAAAACAATTATCAATACTCAGATCTCACTAACAACGAAAAATTGTAACAATGTATAGTTCTACGCACAGTTCCCGAGACGATCCAAAATGTCTAAGACGGAGAAAGTAACCAAACCAATCAACGAAATCCACGGAAAAACCAAAAGCAACGATCATCGTCTAACCCTAAGCAGACAAGACTTAAACCTCCACCTAAAACCCTAATTTCAATTCGAATCCGTATGATAGTACGCACGCACCTTGCCTTCAAGAGAAGCGAAATCTATCGCCGGCGGGGAGGGAAGGAAGCGCCGATACAAACTCGCCATAGACATTAGCACGGATTGTCTGGAGAGGTTTCGCATAAAGAGCAAACTTGCGCCGGAAGATTCGGGGATGTTGCAAGGAAGAAGAAGAGCTCCTCTCTTAATGTGACAACTTGCGCAGAACGTACAAACGGCGAGAGACTCGGAATGTAATGTAAATGCTTTTCGTATGTATGTAATACTTATATATATATATATATTGTTGTAGACTAGAGAGTCACATTCGCAGACAAGTCTCTCTCTCGTCTAATTCAAAATGCGGATTTTATGGATGATTCTCACGTCTTCTCTTTGCTATGACCTTGGAGAGAAAGACTACTGGTACACTCAAAATTTGTAAACCCCCCGAGGAAACGCCACACTAGCCTCCGGTTTATTTAGCCGGTCCGGATCGGTTTGGGATTACTTTCTCATTTGAAAATTGTTGACCTTGACCAAGTTTACAAGTACAAATGGCTAAAATGCTAAAATATTATCCACACACACACACAAAAACTAATGCAACTGTTGTTATAAAAAGACCAAAAACCATGAAGACTTATCCTATTTCCTCCTAACGCCCAACTGGAAGATCGTGTACGCATGCTTACTACATAAAGGCATGTTAAAACTTACAACTAATTCAAAACAACAGTTGACAACAATAATCATAATGTATTAATTCTCTGATTAATTCATCATCTTTTTAAGATTTTAACCATATACCTATATGATAACCTACTATATATACACGAATATTTAAATGTCCATACTATTAAAAAACCAAAAGTAAACCTCTTCAAACACCGTAATTATAATAGATTTTTTTTCTAAAACGTTAACATCATGATCAGCATGATTGATTATAAAATTCACCCCAAAAAAAAGCATGATTGATTATAAATAACTAGTTATATCTTGTGAAATCAGTGATAATAATAAGTCAACAGAAATCCACATCCGAATTCAGTTGATAACCTCGATTAATATAATGACAGATTATACTTTTCTCTAGAAAATCCGAAAACCCATCAAGCTTGAAATTTCCTAGTAACCAACCAAAGCTATATGATATTTTGAGGGGTGACCACACTTTTATTCTGTGTCCTTAAACATCATTGGAGATTGATATCATTGATTCTGCATCGGATATTGAACCATTTATAGATTCTGTCTGAGACCCGCGTGTTCTACGCGACGATCTTGAAGATCCACCATTTGCAGAGTCTTTAGATTTTTTACGACGAGATTTTCTAGAACCATCTTGAGGAATATCGGAAGATTCTTTTGATCTCCGTGAAGTTTTTGGATTCCCACTAGAATTCGAAGATCCACGTCGTGATCGTTCTTTTGTTGGTGAACCCAAATTGTTCGTGCGCTCTCTAGACGATTTTGGATGTCTTGGTATATCACGTGATCGAGTTGAATCTGCATGTACGTAAACATCTACATTATACTTTCTTCTTCTTTTTTTTCCAACACGTTAAATGTTCTTACAAAATATTATACGAACACAACAACATTAATTGATTACAACTAGCTCCAAAGAGAATTACCTTCTGAAATGCAAGAAGCATCCTCCTTAATATTTCCTAGAGGCGTCGATGAATATCCACCCGATGCATTAAAATCATTCATCTACAATTGAATTTATATTTATATATATTTTATAATAATGCTACAATATTGTTATACTAAAATTGATCGAAAATTTAGAGGAAGAAAATGTGTAAAATACCCAGCTGGGTGAATTTTGATTGACAGATCCTCCGTCCCAACCAATGTGTGCAACATGCTTTACATCTGTTGGAATTCCAATTTTCATCTCTGGCTCTTTTTCGTTTTCTGCATTATGCAATTTCACAAAGATTAGTATTAATTTTGGTTGTTAAAAAGTGTATTACAGGAAAAAAAAATGTCGGGGAAGATAGTATATATATTCACAAAAAAGGTAGGATAACTCACCAAACATTTGAGAAATATACCTAAGACCCTTCAAGAGGCTCTTCATTTTGTAGTTCGACATAATGAAGTTGCCAAACCAAATCAAAATAGTTCCTAAGAAAAAGAACGAAGAAGAAGCTATTCTGTATGCTTATTATTGTAGTTAATTTTTTCTTTTATTTTTCTGGAAAATATAGAACGAAAGAAATCAAAATCGAAAATAAATCATGTGATTTTTCATTCCGACTCGATTAGGAGCCATTGTTGTTAGTTTTTTTGAAAGCATTTTGATTTTTTGATTCTGTGACCTATAACTTTCTTTCCCCAAAAGAAAATGTTGAATCAAGATACTCAGTTATCAACAAAAAAAGAAAGAAGAAGAGAATGTTGAGCGCCAAAAATCATGAACTTTTGGTTTTCAGATATCGAACTAATAACGTGAAGGTGAAAAATAACCAAAAAAAAAGAAAAAAAACTAATTAAGTGAACGACATTTAGTTGAAAGTGGATTTAAATTGATGAGGCTGATTTTATTGTTTGTTCTGTATTGCAATCTTAATTTGGTAAAACTGTAAAGAAAATCAGTTGTTAGTAAAAACATCAATTATTGGCCAATAATTGATAAAAATAAAATATAGATTTCATATTTAGATTGTTCTGTTTAGAAACCAACTACTCTAATTTAATAACCTAAAAATTAGAGTCGATTAAACAAAAGTAGCCAGCATATTAAAGGTAAAATTCGCAAAAATACTAGGCTATATATATTGGCTATGTTCTGTCATATTGAAAGAATACTGTACAAACCGTAATATTAGAAACAAACAAAAAATATAAATACTAATCTGCTCTCGAAGATATCATCTGTTATAATATCCAAAAGGAAATATTAAAAAAGTAAAGATTTCTATATGGTTCTACAACAATTTTCACACCAAACAAGGGAAATTGTATTAATACACAGAAAAAAAAAAAATCTGTGTATAGACTAGAATGTGACTACATGTTAGTGGAATATCACAAGTTATTTTTAAAAAAAGTTTCGGTGGTCTGGAAAAACACCTGTAACATATGTACAATGTAGCAGTTGTCACGTGGACCCCTATTGTATCACACACCTGAAGAAACACATACGTATTCATATACAATAATACATTATACATATACATTTATTGCGTATTGTGGTTTCTCTTTTACAATGCAACACAGACGCAAGCGACAAAAACATTTAAAAATTGAAGAAAAAAAAACGAACTCTTTCGTTTCTTTTTCTCTTCTTTCTGATTACCCATCACTTAAGGAACCGCTTTACATTTTCCGACAACTGCAGAGAATCAAAAAAAAAAAATCTATATTGATCAGAACAACAAGGATCCTCGCATGTATATATATATGTGTGTGTAAAGGAGGAAGAAGAGATATAGAGAACTTTAAATCTGAAAGCAGAACGCCCTAGTGGAGAGAGATGGTAGGAGAAAGAAGAGGCAAGAAGAGAGGGCACCCGTTGTTGAGATGGAGTGTGAAACAAGAAAGCTTTAGCCATGGCTTCTCACAATCTGACCTCCAAGCTCTCTCTGCCATTTGCGAGGCTATTATGCCTCCTGTTCCGTTACAGAGCTTAGATCTTGAGATGAAGCTGAAAGTTTTACGCAACGATGCCCTCTTATCTTTCTTCAAGTCTTCTGGGTCTCATGTCAGACCTGATGAGGTTCTTTTCCTTGTTAACTATTTCTTTCTCTAGCGAATATTTGGGAAGATGAACCATATTAATTCTTTAAGCGCTAGATGAATATAAGCATCAGGAACCTACTGAAGTAAAGATAATGGACACTGAATTAATATAGAGAGTAATGTAAACACTACATCTTAACTACTCCACATATCTTCAATGTGCACACAAAGTTATTTTATGCAACTAATGATGATAATAGAATAAAACAGGTCGCAGAGGTAATGGCGACAAAGGCAATGCCAGTGACAGTTACAGTAGTGAGAATAGTTTTGAGGCTACTCACATTCAGATTGGGGACGTTGCTGCTATGCGGGTTGGTCTGTCTTGATAAGAAGAATTGGCCTCTTCTTCTCAAATTCTCTGACATCTCGCTTGAGAAGAGGGAAAAAGTTCTCCAGAAATGGAACACGCAGTGGTATAACCCTCTAGCAAGAATTGCTTTTATGATGATCAAGGCCATCTTCCTGTTCTACTACTTCACCTGGGTAACTCTTCCATCTTCTTCTGGATGTTCTGTATTCAAACTGTTCGGTTATGTTAGGTGTTATGGAGTTTTTGTATGATCATTTCCAGCAAAATAGGTTAGTAATATGAACATAAACATAAATCATCAGGAAAATATACTTTAAATTTGACTGTAATGGTTTGGTATTATGTGTTGTTCTATTCCACAATCGGATTCGTCGTGTTCTTTGCCAGGACTATCCTCAACAAAATGGTTTTGTGTCTAACTCCCATCATGGTTCCAAACTGTATTTTTATAACCAGCCATATTTCTTCTCCTGTATATATGTATAAACTAATATATACACATGAACAGACAAATGAAAATACAGAAAACCCGGCATGGGATGCGATTGGTTATACCGTGGACATGGGTGAAAACGAAGACATGGAACACAAGGAAAGGCCTCTAGATAAAGGGATCATCGAGACTGCAAAAGAAGATGAGGTGACCCTCAAGCAACGTATGATCAACAAAGGTCTTGAAGTCAAAGAGGACAGAGAAAGCGACACTTACAAGATCGAGTGTGATGCAGTAGTAGTGGGTTCTGGCTGTGGTGGAGCAGTTGCAGCTGCAAACCTAGCAAAGTCAGGGCTTAGGGTGGTAGTTGTCGAGAAAGGGAACTACTTTGTGCCCCAAGACTACTCAACTCTCGAGGGTCCTTCCATGTTTGAGCTGTTTGAGGCGAACAGCTTGTTGATGACTCATGATGGGAGGTTCCGGTTCATGGCAGGGTCAACTGTTGGTGGTGGCTCTGTGGTAAACTGGGCAGCGTCCTTGAAAACACCTGACGCTATCATCGAAGAATGGGCAGTGGATCGAGGGATTGAACTATTTGCTAGGGAGGAGGAATATAAGGCGGCTATGGAAAGAGTCTGCAAGAGGATAGGTGTCACGGAGAAAATCATCAAAGAAGGGTTTCAGAACCAGATTCTGCGGAAAGGTTGCGAGAAGCTTGGGTTGGATGTGACAGTAGTGCCAAGGAATTCATCAGATGAACATTATTGCGGTAGTTGCTCGTTTGGATGCAAAAGCGGAGATAAAAGAGGGACAGATACAACCTGGCTGGTTGATGCAGTTGACAACAACGCTGTGATCCTAACACAGTGCAGGGCTGAGAAACTGATCTTGGCCGATACAGATGCTCGGAAGAGAAAGGAGAGCGGACGAAGAAAAATATGTTTGGGTGTCACAGCTTCTCTATCAAACCAAACCAGAAAGAAGCTTGAGATCAATGCCAAAGTGACAGTTGTGGCTTGTGGCTCGCTTATGACACCGGGACTGTTAACTTCAAGCGGGTTGAAGAATCCAAACATTGGTCGCGGTCTCCATATCCACCCTATCCTGATGGCATGGGGCTACTTCCCAGAAAAAAACTCAGACTTCAACGGAGCGGCCCATGAGGGAGAGATCATGACTTCATTACATTATGTGTTCGAAATGGACTCTACAACACCTAACATCACACTGGAGACTCCGGCAATAGGACCAGGTACGTTCGCAGCTCTCATCCCGTGGAACTCCGGGTCAGATATGAAGGAGAGGTTGGCCAAATACGCAAGAACGTCTCACATTTTCGTTACGGTGAGAGATGAAGGTGTTGGAGAGGTGAAGGCAGGCATTGTCAAATACAAATTAACCAAAGCGGACGAAGAGAATCTGACAATGGGGTTGAAGCAAGCACTGAGGATCTTAGTTGCAGCAGGAGCAGAAGAGGTGGGCACATATAGGAGCGACGGGCAGAGGAAAAAGTGCAACGGAATCAAGGAGGAAGATCTAGAGGCATTTTTAGAAACCGTGGACACGCCACCTGGAGTTGTGTCAATGAGCAAGTATTGGACTCATTCCTTTACGGCGCATCAGATGGGGTGTTGTCGTATGGGTGCAACAGAAAAGGAAGGAGCCATCGACGGATATGGAGAGAGCTGGGAGGCAGAAGACTTGTATGTCTGTGATGCAAGTGTTCTGCCTACAGCTCTTGGTGTAAATCCCATGATCACCACTCAGTCCACTGCGTACTGCATATCCAAGAGAATAGCCGAGTCAATGAAGAAGAAGCAAGACTAAGAAAAATGTTTTTTAAGCTTCAAGTTTTTTGTTCATCCTTTTACTTTAAGCCGAAAGCATGAAAACATCCCGTCACTAATGAACACCATACTGAATTCAACTAAGAAGCTCATAAAGGAACAACACCAAAACGCAAATTGAGCAATCTATCTACAGATGAAAAGGATAACAGTTCAAAATCAATTACATAAATCCCTAAAAGAAACAGAGAGCGCTATTTGATGTTCTTGTTATTGAAATCAGAGGTGTTTTCGAAGAGAATTAATTTATCATAGACTCAAAAACAGAGAGCGACCGATAAGAACGCAAACGCGATACACCCCACTCATAACCGCAATCGGTATCTTATAGAGATCAACGGAAATTGTGGCCGTTCACAAGCTGCTTATAGCATTTCTAAGATCCATCGACCGGGTTTACTAATTCAGAATAGATTTATCAAAAAGATTGCGTCATGTATGGATCGGATTGATCAACGATTCACTGTCATAAGATCGGACTGATAAACGATTCACCGTCATACCATCAAAATCCACACAAAAAGAAGTTAAATTAGGGCAGTTAATTTTTCTGATTTCAAAATGTAATCGATTGGCTAATTGATATTTTTGATGTACAAAAACATGATCATCTACCTCACAACAAACCCTAAGCTTTCTCGATCAATTTCGAGGAAGACGATGAAGAGAGAGCGAGAGTCAGCTTTACATAAACGAGGATTTTAAAACAAACAAAAAAAGAAAGAAGAAGAAAAATGGATAGAGAGAGAGAGAGAGAGCGAGGAGGGGCAGGTTCCATAGGGCTGTCTTGCTTGCCGGACGACAGACCAATGATCTGTATCCACGTGTACACCGGATTACGCCGATCACAGTTTGAGAAATCGGGCAAGCTGGGCAGGATTGACGATGCCGGGCAGGTGGGCCCCATCTGCCCTGAGAAGATTAGCAACCTCCATATACCTCTTCCGTTTCGGCTCACTTTCCTCAGCCGGCTCAACAATATGGCTCGGCTTTAACTTCTTCGGCTCGGGTGGACCGGCTTGCGCTCGAGCCGGATTCCATTGCTCCCCGAACAGTGTGCCGTTTGTGAGAAACTCGTGACTCAAGTAACCGGCTAAAATTAGCTGGTTCGACCCGACCGGCTCGGCTGCGATTACAGATTTCCTGGAAATGGGATTGACAAGCGGAGGATTAAGACTCGGCGGTGGAGGAAACTTTGTCCCGGCGAATTCCGGCGGTTTTTCGACGACGGAGGACATAACGCCGTCTCTTTCTTTGCGCTTGTCCGGCGTTAGAACGCGACGTGGTGGAAGACGCATCGTTTTGGTGTTCATCGTGCTTCTCTATTGGGTGCATGCCACGTCAGCACCCAACACAAATATAATAAAAATTAACTGCCGTAAAACAGTAAAAAAAAAAAATATTCGGGTGAAAACAAAAATGGAAAATTTAGAGATTTTAATTAATTTTTGGGGAGAGAATAAATTTGGAGTCTAGAGAGAGAGAGGAAGAGAGAGAGAAAAAGAGAGATAGAGCAAGAAGGGATAACAGAAAGGTCACGGGAATGGGTAGGTTATGACAATTTATAGAGGCCGGGTGCTTAGATTCCCCTTGGCGTTCTGCGAAATTACCAAAGTGCCACTCAATCGGAATTGACTAGATTACCCTTTTTTTTGCTTTACCGTTTCTTCAATTTTGGGTTACCATCGAAAAATAAATTGACTGAATTGTCTTTTTTGTTAGTAGTAGAATTACAAGGAATCATATTTATTGGAAAATCTGGCTTCTTTGGCATAAAGCTTATATGAGTAAGTGATCAAATATCGAAATTACAGGAATCCGTATCCAATCCTTGTAAAATCATAAATAAAAAAGTATTTTTAAATAGCAATTAATACGCTAATCTGTCTTCTATTAAATTACAATATTATTATCCTTCTAGTAGAATGCAGGACTTCTTTTCATATTTAGGCTACAAACCACTAATTATTTCTTTTTCCAAGAATAAGTTCTGATTAGTAATTTGAGCAATACTAACACGTATTGGTCCGATGACCTTTTCATTTAAAGGAAAAAAAAATCATATCATTTATTCATATTTTTAATGAGTTTGTTACTTCTAATGTGGTTTGATCAAGCACGAACTCTATTCAAAAATTATGTTTTGAGCAAACCACATTTATACATCATCTTTCACTAAACTTTATTAAACTAGCTTTGCAACTTGGATGCGTGTAGCACAAGATCGTTACAACACAACCCTTTCTATTTGTGATTAACTGGGGGTCATATGTAAATGAAGAGACGCGCACAGACGCTAAATATACGGAAGAAATCAAATTGATCAAGTTTAGACTTTTTCCTCGTTTACTTTTCATTTAGTAATTAGCACCTACACTTTATAAAATTTCAACGATGGCGAGAAATCAGATTAAAAAATGACCAACTTAGTACAAAAATTATGCAGTCTCTCATAAAATCCTTTTCTTTGGGTTTCACACCTTCATAGCAGTAAAATCTGATTTGTTTATATATTTTGTAGTTTGAATTTCGTTTTAGGATTTATATCCTGCTATAAAAACTAACATACTATCATAGACAATAATAATAACAGTAAGGCCCAACCTCAATCAATTGACAAGTAGGATGTAGTAATCATATGTATAAAAATATAGCTATTATAGTACGAATCTAAATATGTAAAAGTCTAAATAAATCTGTGAAGCATGTACAAAAGATTATAATTAAAATTAACTAATTAACAAGTTTATCCAACTATTTTTTTAGAATTATAAAAGTTCGGTATTTCACATCTATTTGAAAACATAGTGATGAAAACCGAAAAATGACAGGGAAATATATATAAGTAGCTCAAATTTTATATATCACCTTCAATTCTTGCATAGCTAATGAAGAGCGATTAACAACAATAAAAAAGAACTATTAAGAGAGATTTTATTTTGACAGACTCGAGTTGAGGTTATGCAATCTTTTGGGTTTTGGACAGTTTGGCATTAAGTTTGCCACCTTTCATCCAACTGACTGAAAGAATAATGCCAAACTTAGACCAAAAACAAAAATGAAAAAAAAAATAACACGAAAATAATGCATGTTTGAGAGGGACCATAAAATTGGCTAAACATTTAATTTCGATATATATAGAGTATAAACTCTCATAAAAAAGCTCAAAACTCATGTTCAACCAAACCATCAAACTACTGAGCACTTTAATTCTCCCACCTAATTACGCTTTGTTCTCTCTCTCTCTTTCTTATCAAAAACGTAAAACCTTAAAAAGAGTATTACTTTCACACCTATTTTTATATTACTTACATATAATTACTTTAACGTGTTGTAAAAAACTATAAATATATCTATTAAATATCTATTAATATAAATAAAAAAGATTATGATTCTTTACATATCTAGTAATAATTCATTGGTGATCTATAAAAGTCTGTTTATCACTGACTGCTAGCTCAAATGACTGCATTTGTAAACTCAAACAAAAGTAAATTCAAATGCAACCAGACTTAAAACGGTTTCGTGAACACAAAAAGCTAGAGGAAATGGAACCCAACAAAAAAGGGACCTAATCGCAGGTGTGATTAACAAATGTACCTTTTACTACCTTAGCCGTAAAATTTAAAGTAACTGCACTCTAGCTGTACCCAAAAGATCATATGCTCATAATAGAAAACAAATCACAAAAGAATACCTTTGCGTGAGAAGGCAAAAGTGTAGATATAGAGAGCAAAGAATTGAACGTTTAGAAGCTTTTATGTTTCTTTTCCTCTTACTGGGAGCGAAAAATGAAGAGGAAGGATTGGCCCTTTGCTGTTACAAATTTAAGAAGACAAGAAAAAAAAAGTTGAAAACAAACTGGTTGAAAGTTTGGTGTATAATCTAAAAGAGACTTAGATTGTGAGAGGAAAAAAAGGAATTAGTGTGACCTGAACGAGGAAATCTATATGTACTGGAGCAGCATATTAGCAGATGTGTTCCTCAATCTACAACTTTGTCCTAAGTGAACATCCCCAAAACTGTATCTGCATTCGGTTTCACAATATTTACAGTAACCAAATCAGTAAAGTTACAGATTTCAGAATAATAGATTTGAAACTTTGGATGTAAAAGGAGAGTTAAACCTGTATTCACAGTATTCTTGCCAAGCACAACATGCTTTCCCGTAATCCCAGTAGCAATCCGCATCTCTAAGTGGCCCGCGCTTGGCTGTGACAACATAATTGTATTTACACCCACAAGCAATAGAAAGTGAAAGTATGGCCAATAGTATTTTTGTTACCTTTGGTGACAAATTTGGACTTTGCACCAGGTTGAATGTCATGCCACATCTGAAGCCATAACTCTCTCATAAGAACTGGAGATCTAACGATGTTCCTATGATTCGCTGCACGAAAAAGATTGGCCAAAAGTCACAACCAATGCAAGATACTTTGATTAGTCAAAAGTAATATATTTGGTACTCACTTTTATCAAGCTCCCAGACTGCCGTTCTCTTTCCTGGAATGCTCTCAGAGTCTTCGTAGAAAGTTATGTACTTCACCCTTGGTGCTTTTGTCATGTTCGCTATGATGTCTGACCCATGCTCATGTTCGACATTCAATTCGATTTGTACATCACTTCCATCATGTTCTGGCTGTGTTTTTTTTTGTTTTTCAATGAGAATTTTCTTTTAGCTTTATATACATTAAAGGGGTACATGGATATGTTATTTTATGGAAAGGAAAACATGTTGGCGACAAATAACCAGAAAAGTGAAATTTGCAGATTATCTAGGTGCATAAAAGGTCTTGAAAATATAGAAACTTTTAGTGGAAAATAAAGAATGTACAAGACAAGAGTACCTGGGGAGCCATTGTTATGTTGACTTTTGGTCCGAGCCAATTCTTGCACCAAGAGAGTGAATGATAGGGTACCTATAAGAGATAAATTTAATAATCAATAAAAGTCTATGGAGACCGCAGTAAGATACATAACAAGCAGTGATCTAGAAGCAAATATTATATTAATCTTCAGTAGTTTTGCAACAAAATTATTCGAAACACAACTTCTGAGATTACCGTCTCATCCCCAGTTATAGGTCCAGCGTTCCCATCAACCACAGTTCCAGACCTGGAGATATTGCAGCATGAAGATGTGAGCTAGTCTACGGTAGCCAAAAATAAAATAAAAAGGAAGACTATTTTTTAATTCAGAACTGGGATAATTTTGTGCCAGTTATTTTTTTTATGTTAGTGGCATTTTTCATGCAAGAATTTCACACCTCTTCCCACTTTTAGCCACTGACTAAGCTTAAAAGCAGATAAAAACTATTGAAATTTTAGTTATGTAACAACTTGCTGATGCAAATGAGATAATACGCCACTAAAATGATACAACCTTACATCCTATTTTACTTGCTGCCATTGCGAAATTTTACCTTGAGACGAGGGAACCTTCAGTTTCGTAAATGATATCCGTAATGATCCAATTATCAGGATAAGGTTTGCCACTTGGGGCAAAGTAATAACCCACCTATTATAACGTCATACATTTAGTATCTTTAAAGTTTTAAAAACACACCTATTGCAAGGGAGAAGATAGGACCACAAATAAAAAAAATATTGCAAACAAAACGGGAAATATAGTAACAAAACACACACAAATTGTCATTGGGAGAATGCAGTCATACCTCTGTCTTTAAATGAGCACCATATATGCAAAATACATTTTTTATAGGTGGTCTCTCCCAAGGAGTCAGGGGGTTCATAACAGGGTCATCATGATACAACCTGTAAAATATAGTTGGCATGTTATATACATATATATTTATAGATTTTTGCAAATAAATTTGACATGTTGGTCCGTGCCAGAGTCTAAGTAACTACACAAAGGATAAACGTTCAATGTGAAAATCAATCTGAAATACAAAGTTTTGCATTTATAACTGCAAGCAAAAAAGACATTCCATAACATTAGTGAGCGGGCACCATTGATTGTCAAAACCAAGAATTGTGATTACGCTTTTCTCCTATATTAAGAAAGACAAAGCATATGTACAGTTGAAGTACAAGGAGCCAAAAAGTGATGACTGAAGAGAAATATTCGTCATCACAGAAAAAGGTACTTACTTCTTTAACTGGTGTAACATTCTCGTGCTATCTGGATCATAGTCTTTAATTGCTTTGAAAAGAGTCCCATCTGCTAATTCACGGGCAGTGAAAGATAATAGAGTGGGGAGACCACATTCCATGTTGGTCATGTTGGCTTTAACAGCTTCTGTAACTGATGGATACGCATCAAGGCCTAAAAATTTTCTTGGGTTTGAATAAAGCAAATAAGATATAAGAATGAACCAGTTACAGATGAACATAAAAAGTCATACCGTTAGTGGAAGGAATCTCAATGTTGATGATATTCGTCGGCCAGCCAGAATATTTCGATTGATATTCCTCGTCAGTACAGTGGTATACATGTTTATCTTTCTTTGCAGCACCACCAGAAAAATGCGTCCAGAACGTGTTATCACCCTTGCAATTCTTTGAAAATGGCATAAGCCACAAGGAAGAAGCGAAAGAATTGGACAACAATCGAGCAGTTCCCTGAAGCCTTGCCAACAAAAAACATGAGAAGCGCATGTCAATATGTCACATAGTTTTAATAAACAAACCACAGAATATTGAGTTTAAGGATCTTAGTAAAAGCTTCTTCTCAACTAGGAATCTACCATAGAAATATGGAAATTAAATCTGCGTGCATGTTGCAGTTCAGTTGTATTAGAACAAACATATTACCCACAATATTTTATTCGATAACTAGCCAGTTTAAGATCTACAGATACGGATACCATATGGAGTACAGCAGCTGTATTAGCAAAACTAACACTTTCAAAGTGAATTATGAGACCTGGTGGATATCAACTACTTGATACTAATAAGAAGTCAGAGGTAACCTCAGAAACAGGAAGGCCAAACGTTACACCAGAGAGTGTAGATTTGATTGCCTCAACTGAACCAAGAAGAGGAGCTCCTAAATAAACATGAAGTCAGTTAATGATTGAGACTCTCCAGTTTAGAGGGAAAGTAAAATGGCAGTTTAAAAATAAAATTGGCCAGTACCAACGGCGAAATAAGCATGGATATGCTGATCAAGCCACTCCAAGTAATGTTTTGGTGCAATTTCTAGCCTCAGCCATTCCAGAAAGTATCTGAAGACATTATTACCCATAGAATGGGCAAAAACGATAGAAGGACCACCACGGAGTTTTAAAGCAGTTTCAAAGGTCAACCTGCAAAAAAGGAAGAAGACCACAGTGTTTAGCTTACCTTACATCAAAAAAGAAAAAGAAAAAGAAAAAGAGGGGATATATTAGCCTAGCCAGGACTAACTTGAGCTTATGAAAGTAAAGGTCACGCTCTTCCAATTTGGTTGGCGACAATCTCCAATCGTACGGGACAGCGACAATTGCATTAGCCTCAATACCAAACTCAACACACCACTTAAGCCACTCTTTCCAGACAGTAGAGAGAGGACCTGAGGATCAGCCGAATGTTACTTTTACTAAACCGTACTATCACTAGAAAACGAGTACAAATTCTAAGAAAGAGGAGAATTCGGAACTACCTGTTATGTAACCTGGATCCAATTCTGTGATCGCTGAAAGACCACTGTCAGGGCGTGACTTACACTCGGGATGATCCGTTTGATTGTAAGGATCTAGCACCATACACTTAAACCAGCAGTTCACAGCAGAGAGAAGCTGTAAAAAGCATCCACCAAATCCGTCAGTAATGAACTTCTAAATCAATCACAATGCAGAGGAATAACATTTTCCAAAACTCCACGTGTAGTAACTCCAATAACCGAAGGATGACATAACGCAGGAGATTTTCTAACTACTAAGCAGTAAGCACTCTTCTCCTTGAGAAACTTGAAAAGGGAACACCAACGAAGACTACATTTTAATGAACCAAACTCGTAGATTCAGCCGTTTTCTTTGCCTCTAATTTCTATTTGAGAAAATATCAACAAGCGAAAAAAAGAAGGTAACAAGAGGCGTGAATGTTGAAAACTTAATGAGTCAACAAGAGGTATGAGACAATGCTTCATTGCAATATCTCGCTTGGAAGTCATCAAAAAGGAACTCGATCGAAAGCGAGAAAACAAACAGCTGCAACGAAGATCACGTACCTTAGTGGTGTCTAGCCAAACGAGGTCGAGAGGATTGAAGTCCAACGGAGTGTATGGGCAGTCGAGGATCGACCACGCTCGCAGCTGCGTCGACGCAAATCCCGGGATGATTATACCCGACAGCTTCGAGTAGTCGCCGTGAAACTCGCTCTCATCCTCCACCGCCGCTGCACCGCCACCGCATAACAGTAAAATAACGGTACAGAAAGCGGTTACTGATTTCGAATCCGCACCCATCGCTCGCTGTCGTATCTAACTACGTCTCATTTCATCGCCAGAGTTTAGGAGGAAAAGTAAGAGAGAGGAGAGAGAGCGCGCGTGTGTGTATTGGAGGTGTAGAGAGTTGAATAGTCTTTGGAAGCGTCCTGACCTGTGACTTTCCAAATATACCCCAACGTGGGTGGCTATAATAATGTAAGGCAAAAACCTTCGGAATCATCTAGCGGGTTTACTTCCGTCCCTGTTTAAATCCTAACAAACAAATGGGCTTTATTGGGCCTTTGATTAACTTTGAGCTTTTGGAGTTACGTGAAATTCAAAATATTTCAAAATTTCGTAGCAAACGAGCGGGCTTTTAATTCACATTTTCTCCCGCTTAATCAAATCAGCATCTCCCCGCCTTTCTTCCCGCCATTTTATGTCGGCCGTACACGTGTCCTGAACTCTCTCAGTAAATACCAATCGAACGGGGGACGAAGCGACGAACTGCATTTCCCTCCTTCTCTTCGGCTTCAAGAGGTTTCGTCATTGAGATCTGGTCCCGTACAGTAATGGCGAACTTTACCAACATGCTGATGAATCCATGGGTTCTTCATCTCCAGAAGCTCGGTTTGGAGCTCAAGTGCCCTCTATGGTTCGTCTTTAGCTTCCCAAGTTTCCTTAGAGCAATCGAGGAGTTATTTTTAAAATTAATTACTTTGAATCGTAACAATTGATTTACATGTTTGCAGCTTGAAATTGCTTAATGAACCGGTGTTGCTTCCTTGTGACCACGTCTTCTGCGAGTAAGATATACTAATCTCTCTGTTACTCTTTACCGATTCGCTTCATAGTCGATTTCAAATTGATGTCTTTATCTTTCTGGAAATGATTTGGCAGTTCATGTATACATAAATCGTCACAAGTTGAATCAGGCTGTCCTGTTTGCAAATCTAAACATCCCAAAAAGGGTAAGTCAATTTAATGTGCACCCTATGATCATCATGGAATATTGAGGCATGTCTTTATCTCTCTATCTTTAAAGATTCGTATTGAAAATATGTATGTAATTTAATCATGTGCAGCTCGGAGAAATCTTCATTTCATGGAGAGTGTTATATGCATATACAAAAGCTTGAATGCGGCTGTTAGTGTTCATCTCCCACAGTTACAGACTCGGAATGATTGCAACTACAAGAACGACGCACTGAACATTTCCAACAGCCCAAAAGACGGCGGATCTGAAGATTCTGAGATGACTGACAAGGATGTCATCAAGCGAAGTGGTGGTGGTAGTGACTCCTCTAGTCATGATGGTTCTCCGCATCCAACCTCAGAAGAAAGCAATCCAAAACCTAAGCGTCGAGATTGGACTGCGCAGCAGATGCTAGGCAATCTCCAATCATATGAGTTCGAATCAGAGAATGACGCTGGCAATCACGTAAAAGCATATTCTCATTATTTTGATTTATCTTGCGTACATTCATTTTAAAAGATGTGTACTGATTCTACTATTTTCTTGCTGCAGACACCGGAAAGTCAAATAGCCAAGGCTGCTTCTGAGCAGATTGGCAACGCTGCGAGGAAGCGAATTTGTGTGGATCCCTTTAGTCATGATGATTCTGCGCTTCCAAAGTCACAAGAAAGCACTCCAAATCCTATGACTCAGGATCGAACTCCGCAGCTGTTGATGGAGAGCCTCCATTCATATGATTTTCAGCCTGAATCAGACAATGGTCGCACTCATCATGTAAAAGCACAGAAACATCAGGTGCGTTCTCGTCTTGCAACATAAATTGACCATTTTGATTTATCAGCCTGTTCCTGAATTTTGATGCATTCTTAGTTACACATTGGCATGTTAATAGTGGTGTACATCAGTTCTCGAGTTATTATCTGAGTTTTTGTCCTGCGCTTGAGATTTCACCACTTGAGATGTGTATTAATCTTTTCTTTCTTCTCCAGCAGTTACCTGAAAGTCCGACAGAACAAGCTGCAAAGAGGAAGTGTGACATCACATCTTCTGAAACGATGGAAAATCATCAGAAAGTTCCTAAGAGGCAGAAGAACCTGATGCAAAAAGCTGCTGATCTCGACTTCAATGACAACTACACTGCAAACTCTGATCAGCCAATTGGAAAGACCTCAAAGTCATCAGATTTGACCCCATCTGTAATTTCAGATCAACCATCATCCAACATAACCATATGTGGATTCTGCCAATCTGATAGGGTATCTGAGGTAAAAGTCTTTTTCATGTCCTCTGGTCTAAAAACTGAGCATTTTGTTCCTAGGAGGTTTACTGAATTGGTTGGACCAATATTTTGTTAGGCCACTGGAGAAATGCTACACTATTCAAGAGGAAAGCCGGTGGTTGGAGATGACATCTTCCGCTCCAATGTTATACATGTCCATAGCGCATGTATCGAATGGTATACAAAACTTCTAACAATTGCCCATCTTTGTTTCTGAAAGTCCACGTGTATAGAATTTGGCTAGGGTGTCAAAACCATTTTGAGTGATAAAATATTAAAAGCAGCTGAATGAATTGTTCAGGGCACCGCAAGTTTTCTACGAAGATGACACAGTGAGGAACCTGAAAGCAGAACTAGCAAGGGGGTTGAAAATCAAGTGTACTAAATGCAGTCTGAAAGGGGCTGCCTTAGGTTGCTATGTGAAGTCTTGCCGCAGGAGCTACCATGTTCCATGTGCACGGGAGATGTCCAGATGCCGGTGGGATTACGTATGTGCCGTCACACTCTCTACATATTCATCTGCATATATTAACCACGTACCAAAGTTCCAATTGTAATGTGAGAATGTGTTTTCCTTTTTCTTACAGGAAGACTTTCTTCTGCTTTGTCCGGCTCATTCTTCAGTCAAATTCCCAAACGAGAAGTCTGGACCTCGTCGTTCTCTACCTAAAGCTGAGCCCTTACCAGTAACGTATGAAATCTTTTTCAGCATATATCGTTAGACTTGCAGTATGACTTTTTCTTTAGATGTTGCTAATACTAACTAATAGATCTCAATTACCTTTTTCCCTCAGAAATCCTGCTGAACTTTGTTCGCTGGAAAACAAACCGGCGATGACAAAAGACCTTATTCTCTGTGGATCAGCACTCTCTCAGGGTGATAAGGTCAGTACTAAACTAAGATTCTCTGCTTACCACAACACTCGTACAAGAAGCCTTCCGAGTGTGGTTTTCCACTTTTGTTTCAAAGTTCGTAGAATTTTTGCTTGCGAATAAAAAGACTAATTTTCTCATTGCATTGTTATTCCCCAGCGCTTGATGGAAAAGTTAGCTGTTAAATTTAATGCGACAATATCAAGATACTGGAACCCAAGTGTTACACATGTGATTGCTTCTACAGACGAGAAAGGAGCTTGCACGAGAACTTTGAAGGTTCTTATGGGTATTCTCAATGGAAAATGGATTATCAATACAGATTGTAAGTTATTTTGTTCACTCAGGATTTCAAATGCTCTTGTACTTTTACCGTAAATAAATCTTTATGTTTACATGGATCAACTGTAATTGTTTCCAGGGATGAAAGCAAGCCTTGAAGCTTCTCAACCTGTTGATGAAGAACTATTTGAGATTCATCTTGACACTCAAGGATGTCATGATGGACCAAAAACTGCAAGACTAAGAGCAGCAACTAATGTAAGTACCAATTCTTTTCAAAAAAACAAATTTGAAAGTGTTTTGTTTGGATATGTCTAACTATCATTTCTTGTTGTCAAGCAGAAACCAAAGCTCTTTGATGGCTTGAAATTCTATTTTTTTGGAGATTTCTATAAAGGATACAAAGAAGACCTTCAGAATCTAGTCAAGGTCGCTGGTGGTACGATATTGAAGACAGAGGATGAGCTTAGTGCAGAAAGCAGCAACAATGTCAGTGACGAAAGATCATCATCGATTGTGGTATACAACATTGATCCGCCGCCTGGATGTGCTTTAGGTGAAGAAGTGACGATTATTTGGCAACGAGCAAGTGAAGCAGAAGCTATATCTAGTAAAAGTGGGTCTAGGGTCGTTGGTCACACATGGCTCTTGGAGTCCATTGCTGGTTATAAGTTACATCCTATGATCAGCTAACTTCGGAAAACAAAATAAATGTTTCAGTTTCCCTTTCACCGTATATGTAAGATTGTAAGATAGCAAAAGAGATCTGTGTTTGTAGCAAATAAAATTCTTTCATATGATTATTTTAATGAAACATAGGTTTTAATGGAATAATAAAAAAAAACATTTGTAACAAAAATGTATATAAAGGCAACGGTCTAATGGTAGGAGGTGATTGGTGGGTCAAGATTGTAACGGTCAGCTACTTTATCATCACAAATCAGAGCATTAAAAAATAAAAATCGGGGGATTAAAGTGGCTAAACAAAGAAATATTAAAACCCTAAATCCCCAATTCCAAAGTTGGACGCTTTTTCCCCCGCTCTTGTCAGTCCAATCAGATCGTCGTCCCTACCACGCCACGCCACGCCACACACCCCCGCTCCTCAGTCCTCAGTGTCGATGTGCGACTCATTTATATATCTGATCAAAAGCCTTGAGACCCCACGAAGCAATTTTATCACCATCTCTCGCTAGGCCTTGAAATTTCGGGCTATGGGTTGCTTTCTGGGTTGTTTCGGTGGTCGGAAGAATCGCCGGCGTCAGAAACGTAGAGAATCCGATCAGGCTAGAGCAAATGTAAGTCTTTCTCTCATGTTTCCTGAGAAAATTCCTTATGTCTTGCGAGAGATCAATATTCGTAGCTGTACAGTTTGACTTTCACTAAGTTGCTTGACCCGAAGAAACTCTTTTGTTTTGCATAGAATCTCTCTGTGGAATCTGCAAAGCCTGATCATCTGAATGAGAGAGTCCACACGGTTGAGGAAATCCCGAAAAACTCTGTGATTCCAATCACTGAAATTTGGTGAGTGTGATTGTTTCTTTTTTTGTTGGTACTACTTTGTGCTTTCATGCTTTGAGCTTTGTTCTAGCTTAACATGTGCTGATTTTCTCAGTGACGAGGCTGGAGAGAAATGTAGTCCAAGCCCTACTAGGAAGAGAGTCACTTTTGACTCCAAAGTCAAAACCTATGAACACATTGTGTTACAAGAATCCGTTGAACTCTTGCAAGAGGAGAAAGAAGAGCTCAAACCCGAAGAGACGTCGCTGAATCCAAGCATGACTGGTCAGTCTTCTTCTGAGAACACTAAGGTTGCTTCGAACTCCGCAGGGTCGTATCCTTCAAACCACAGATACAAGAACTGCAGAGAAAGCGATGATGAAGTAGATGAGGATGAGTTATACTGCGGTGATAGCGACCTAGATGAAGACCAAGAGTTTTATAGTGATGAAGCATTTAGTGAGGATAAGTTGCACAACCAAACCGATGAAGTTTATGCAAAGGAGATTGTTGCGAAGCTCAGAAGGTCTGATGAGAGTGTTGGAGATGGAAACCACTATGCCCAAGGAGTACTTAACCCCGTTGAGAATCTCACCCAGTGGAAATCCGCTAAGTCCAAAGGGAAAACTATACAGAAACAGTCTCAAAAGGAGAACTCTAACCTCATCGCAGATCAACAAGACAAAAATGATTGCTCTTCTTTCGGCACAGACACTCAAATTGATGATACCACACTCAGCTTCAAACAGAAATCCAGAATTGAACCCAAGAAACCGAGAAACGAAGAAGTAACTGTTGATGCCAGCCTTTCTACCTGGTTATCATCATCTGAGACGGGTAGTGAATGCAACAGCGTCTCTATTACGCCCGAGAAAAACAAGTCGAGCTACTCAAAACGGGTGATAAACAGCCATGACGATAGACCTGTACTATGTGCGTTGACATTGGAGGAGATCAATCAGTTCTCGGCTGCATCCACGCCAAGGAAATCACCGAGCAAGAGTCCCGATGAAACACCTATTATAGGCACAGTCGGTGGTTACTGGGGTAATCACTCAAAGGCAATAGACAGCGGCTCTGCATCTTCATTCAAGGGAATACCAAACACCACCAGCAAGTACAGAGAGGTACGTCTGATACTGATTTCATCGCGAATTCAAAACCAACTGCCACGATTGTAATAATCATTCAAGAGTCTTACTTATTCTTGAGAATGACGATTTTGTGGAAATGCAGGATAAGAACGTGAATTGGCATTCAACACCATTTGAGGCAAGGCTGGAGAAAGCTTTGAAAAACAAAGATAAATAATGGTGCTGCACTCATTCAACACTTTGTTTAGTTGGTCCTGTAAAGAATTGGTTGATTGTGTCTGATTTGATTTGATTTCCCTATGTAGCATATTTGTTTTTGGTAGTACGGAAAAAGAACCTTTGTTATCCATGTCTTTTTATAAAATAACACGAAAAAGGGATGACAAAAATAAGAATCAGAATCGAAACGTTTCTCTCTTATTTATGGGTTCTTCTTCTTGTTCAATGAAGCTAAATCAAGGTTTTGTTTGTTTGATCAGGCGACATAGTAGATGGAGTTAGGGAGCTTGAAGGTTCTCTTGGGGAGAGGACAACATGCGAAGCTGCTCCATTGATCTCCCATCACTCCCCAAACTCTGTAACCAAGAGTCGTTAGCCATGTCCTCTTCTCTGACTTGTATTGTTTAACTTCCTTTTGCTCATCTTCTAGCCCCCTGCATTGTTCAGTTTTCTGGTTTTAGTACATCGGTTATCGAATCTGGTTCGAATAAACCAGAATAATTAACTTGAGGGGTGTACAAATTCGGTTGTTAGCTCAATTGGAGTCAATATATTGAAAAACTTACTTGGTGTTGATGAGTGGACAAGTTTAGCTTTGGTTCAATTTTGTTTTTAATTAGTTTAGAGCATATATAAGCCAAATAGAGGTCGGTATTCAATATCCGGTTTGGCTGTTGTGGTGAAATGTGTAAAATCTGTCTCTAGTCTGTCCATTTAAGGTGAATATACGGTTAAGGTTGTACCTGAGGATGAGGTTGGACCAGCCGTAATAACCGGCCTGGATGAGGTTGTCGACGGTGGCAGATCTCAGATATTCTTTCCGGGAAGAGATCAAGAAGATCTTGATGCCTCTTTCTCTGATATCGTGGTACAGTTTTACCATGTGTGGCACTGATGGTGCATTCCTCTTCCTTATCCAATCCTCGAATTTCGTAGAGTTCAATTTCTCTCCTCTGTTTTCAGTTCCATAATCATGAAAACAAAAAGGAGATCAGTGGATTTTTTATTAACCTTTTGAGGAAACCGGCTGAATCACACATATTAATTCAAATAAGGTTAAACCCCGGTTATCTTAAACCGGCTGAATCAGAGAGATGGAACTATATTTACCCAAAGAAGCCATTGTTCTTGTGGTAAGGAATAGTAGAGAGAAGCGTGTCATCGATATCAAAGATCCAAGCATCCATGCCATCACACTTAGTCTTGCTACAACACATGCTCCCAAAATGAAGGATGGCCTCATCAACGGCTCTCTCCACGTCATCCTCGTACTGCGATGACGTCATGTACTTCTCGACGTGCGACACGCACTCCTGAGGCACCACATCGAAGTTTCTGATGTTGTTTACTTCCACGTTGATCCTCCAGCTTTCGCAGTACCGTTTCAGGTTCGTCGAGAGCCCTGAGGAAACAATACCTTTTTGGCTTGACGACGACGAACCGAGTCCTTTGAGCTGGTTCAAGATGTTCCAGTCACCAGCTGAGACGACTCCGACCAAGAGTGAGGCTATTGCTAGAGAAAGAAATATGGATCGGTCCATGTTTGTAAAAGAAGAGCTTTGGATCTTTGAGAATCTGATAACAAGTGTGTATGTGTCTGCCGTGTGCGTATGTAAAGAAGAATTTATAAGGTAGGGAAGAGTCAAATTGGCTCTAACATTAAAGAATAGGAGAAAACACAAATCTGAATCCAAGTTTTTGGCGTTTCATTAATTTTTAATAATTTGATTGTAATTATATTTTAAATATTTTTCTATATATATAGATCGTTGTTTACTATATTGATGCACGACATGAATTGTTTTTTAGTTAAATATTTAAATATTATGACAAAAGATACATGAATTAAGATTTAGCTTTACATTACGGATGATCATCACTTCTTAAGGGGAACAGAATTATGAAAATTTAGCTTAATATGCGGGAGAAACAAAAAGATGTGGATAATTTAAAATTATTGCCAAGTATTGATTGTATGAGGCTATGAGCAATTGATCTCCTCGATTAGTGGCGTTATAATTGTCAAAAAGCATTAGACGACGTACATTATCTAGATTTATCATATAAATATTTGACTATCGGCCAATGGCATACGCATACCCAAAAAAAGAAGAATATTTATTATCCCTTTCAAATGTTGTTCAAAGTAGTTATTGTCTTATTGTAAGTTTGTTACATCGACTCTATCGAAAAAAAAAAATCACTCGAACTCTTCGAGTAAGGTATGCTCCAACGTAAATGGTAACAAGGCAGTATTAACTAGGATCCGAATGATATCACCGGAGTAACTAAACGATCTATCTCCACCGAAAGTAAATTACACTAAAACTTGTTTTGTTTGGCCTTAAGAAAAGGACAAGAGAAATATAGATTTAGAGGTACGTGGTCAGGTTATGGTGACAAATTGATTGAAGAGTGGGAATACAAGCACATGGAAATTTAATTTTAATAAATAAATACCGGTGAAAAACCAATTGAATTATGACTTGCTAGTGAGGATAGATGTAGACAACGATTAAAAAATATTGTTAAAATACACAAACATATATACATACAGAAAGTGGCTAAGCATGACTCTCAAGAACAACTCATACTTGTTCACACTTGCCATTTTATTTACATAACATTTACCCTAAAACTCTGTTTCTGTTAATTGAAAAAAATATATTGTTTGGATGTTAAAATTGTATGAATCGATTTGGATTCTTATATTTAGTGAATTTTCTTATATATAGTGTATAGACATCTAAGACATGTGAAGTACTTATTTTCGCTGAAATCTAATAATAATGTGGTACCAATAATTCGTTACGAGTTGACAATTTTTAAACACTCGATTTTATTGACAGAAAGAAACCTCTGAATTTCCAGCAACGCACGTATAAGAATGATATCATGCACTACCGGAATAACAATAAATATCACTGTTATTGCATTATCTTATATATTTTAATAGTTTAGTCTATCTCACAAAAGAAAAGTACTTAGATTATTAAGAATGTGAAAAAAAAAACTCGTTTCTCTGCTAAATATTTTGGGATTCGCCAATATATAAATGTTACCGATCAAAATCTCATTTTCCATAATTTCTGCACATCAGAATAGAAACAATTATTATATTCAAAAACGGAGAAGATGTCAAATAAACCACACCGTTCTACACGTAGAAAATGACGTGAATTGTTTAATAGTTTGTCAGTGATATAGGTCGTTTATCACATCTTAATTATTTGCAATTGCAAACCTAATAAATTACTCAATTAGTTGTACTGAGAAAGTGGTTCAATGGCAATCTGAGCTGTCATCAGTTGTTCACCATGAATAAACCATGTGAACAGTGACAAAATATATAATCATTATTATTTCCATTTTCATAGATTTAGAGTGGTCGGTATCACTTCTATGGTTTAATGAATTCTCGGATGACAAAAAAAAAAAAAAGAGAGTGGTCCGTAACTCATTCTTAAACAGTAGAGTAAAAACAGAACGACGTGATTAAGAGACAGAAGTAACTAAACCCCGAACTTATAATTAAAATTAAATAACATGCACAATAAGACCCTCAAAGCTATACAGAGTTTGATCTCAAAAGTAACCAACTTAGCCTTTTCTCAAAACCTACAACAATGGTTTACTCCGGTTTGGGACAATGTAGTGAGGAACCAACAATGGCGAGGAGACTGTGCAGTAATCCTCAGATCATAAAAACTTGGAATTTTGGTGTCTGTGAGAGAGTGAGTGGAAGAAAAGACAGACTAAAGAGGAAGACAGCGAACACACTGAGGTACACAGAGGCTTCCAATTAATGAACTTCCCGTTTCACAGCGAGGGTGGTAAATCAAAATATGACACTTGTTACATTTGTATTGGGTTCACTCTGAGTAAACATGATAACTTTATTGACCGAACCTGTCTGTATGTGGACCTTGTGTAAATAGAGAAACGTACGTGCTGTCAAAATAGAAAGTAAACATTACCCATACCATACGTATAGTATCACTTGACCTTCCATTTTGAATTCTAAAAAGTTTGAATCATTTCGAAGTATATGGGCTTTATTGGCCGGCCCAAACTCTACGAATAATAAGAACTCTGAAACCAATGGAACCAATTCTAAGAAGAAGAAGTATATGGCCGGCCCAAAATCTCTCCTGATTGTTTGATCGAAGTATTTGGTGTTCAGATCAAATTTCTCTCCAAGTCTGTTACTTCGGAAAGAAAATTAGGAAAGAAGTAACAGACTTCATTAGGAAAGAAAATGTTTTTCATTTTTTAGCAATTTTGGTATATATGCAATCAAAAAGCAAACAGCTTAGAAACTAAAGACGATGCTCAAATTCGGAGCTGTTACAAAACTTAGTACGAGGAATAGAATGAATTGTACAAGGAGGAAGACAATGCTCAAATTCGGAATTCATTAAGCAGGCTAAGTTATTAAAAGATCCTGCATTTACGTAACGTAACAGGAAAAGCTCAATTAATTATAGACTTATCCAAAAGCCATAATAAATTGCCAAATAATTTCGAAGAAGATGGTTTACACAAAGCTTAATTATTTGTTTATAGCGAACCCCCTAAAATCGAATGGCAGAGACAAGCACAGCATGATGAAAATCAATGCCCAAATTATGTGATATGATCTACGGATTAGCTAGGGTTCCTACAGTTACTTATAGCGCGCCGGGGGTTGGCAGTCCGGGGAAGTTGCCTTCCTCATACTCCATATCGCCTAGCATCTGATCTCGCTCCGCCTGGATCATCAAAGGCACGACGAGGATGAGAATAGACGTTCCGGCGATCCACGCCGCTTTCCCGGTACTTTGTAACAGCTTCTTCGACACGTAGACGGCATTGCACGCTGCGCGTCTCCCCTGAGAGACGATGTCGTGATTTGCAATCTTCTCTAAGATGCTCGACTCTCTACCGCCGGATTTCCCGGATCCGATTCTCTTAGGCGCCATTGATCGATTCTACTTTCCGGAGCACGACGGACACAAGGGTTTTACTCTATTATTAATCAAAGGGTTTTCTTTTCTCGGTTTAATGGGCCCGTTAATTTAAGTTTCAAGGCCCATTTATATATGTCTCTTGACGGTCCAGATTTAATTTCACCCAATCTTTACTGTGCACCGACCAACACAACACGAGTAGTAGCCCCTTTGGTTTTAATCTTAATGATATACATCTACGAATGTAATGCCAGTTCTATATGCTTTTCTGCTGATTCCATTCTTCATGCAAATGTTGTTGTTTTTTTTGTGCAGTTTCGGTTTAGAAGTCTCTTCAAGGAAGTTATGGGAGACAGTGAGGCCATGGTTGCCGAGGGCTATACCTCTGCTCCATATGGAGATTATAATGCTTCTGCTGCTACCGTCGAATCGACTGGGCAAGAAAACCAGAGCCATCCACCGAATGTTGATTCATCTCAGTCGGTCGATCATGCTTCTTTGGTCAATGGGACTGGTCCTGAAGGCGCTTCAAGTGCGCCTGTCGAGAATGGAAACGCAGCCGATAACGTGGCTGTAACAGCGGAGCATGGAGACAATCCTGGTAATTTTCTTCTTCTTTTCAATCCTATGCATGTGAACAATAGTTCATAACGAATTGAAACAAATTTTGAGGGACCATTGTCACTAGAACCTGATGATATAATTCTCTGTTTTTTCCTTCTCTGTTGCTACAGTCTCTACTCTTTCACCGGAAGAGGAGCGCCTTTGGAATATTGTAAGGGCTAATTCTTCAGAGTTCAATGCTTGGACTGCCCTGATTGAAGAGACAGAGAGGATATCTCAGGTATGTGTGAGTTTTCATAATGAATTTACTTGTTCTCAGCTTTGACCTATGAAATTTTTATGTGGTGGCTTTTATTGCTTATTATCTGAATCACGTTCCGTAGCTTATACGTTGTTTGAGTCTTATAAGTGAAGAAAGGGTATTCTGTTTACAGCCATTAGTCGCTTTCATTTATCTTTTGCTAAGATAACAAAAGTGGTTACTTTAATTTTTCTTGAGTCCGGACATATAAACCAGAGATGAAGAGGAGTTCCATTTCTTAGACGGAAACCATTATATGTACATCGAAACTAAAGTAACTCAGAGCCATGATTTAAGAAACGGACGCCATTACAAAACGACCCACCAAAATCCGCATTACAAAAAGTATGAGGACCGAAATAGCATACGAGCAGAATCAGCAGATCAAATAAACGACATTTAACGAAAAGGGACTCGAAAAATGAGAGATTTTTCCTCTACCCTAAAATATTTGTTTAAACAAGTTCAACTACCAAAATCGAAAAAAGAGACTTTTTGTTTGCAACCCACAAAAATCGTTACTTTCTCTTTTGAGGAAACCGAAAGGACAACGATCACACCACACGCGCACACATATCCTAAAATATTTGTTATTTTCCTCTTCCGGAAACGAAGAGGGACTCGAAATTAAGCTGGAACGAAAAAAACTGAAGCAGGAAGTTACCAGCAAAAGAAGGAACTCTGAAACTGGTCTGGGGTTTTAGGCGAGCAAGGTTAGCGTGAGAGAAAGGGATTTCGGCTGCACATACGAGGGTTGGGACAATGTATTGAGGAACCCGTACAATGGCGAGGAGACTGTGCAGTAATCCTCAGATCATAAAAACTTGGAATTTTGGTGCTGTGAGAGAGTGAGTGGAAGAAAAGACAGACTAAAGAGGAAGACAGCGAACACACTGAGGTACACAGAGGCTTTCAATTAATGAACTTCCCGTTTCACAGCGAGGGTCACATTTGTATTGGGTTCACTCTGAGCATACATGATAACTTTATTGACCGAACCTGTTTGTATGTGGACCTTGTGTAAATAGAGAAACGTACGTGCTGTCAAAATAGAAAGTAAACATTACCCATAGCCCCATACGAATAGTATCACTTGACCTTCTATTTTGAATTCTAAAAAGTTTGAATCATTTCGAAGTATATGGGCTTTATTTGGCCGGCCCAAACTCTACGAAGAATAAGAACTCTGAACCCAATGGAACTAATTCTAAGAAGAAGAAGAATAATACACCACCACCAACATTTGTCATGTAATAGAAAAAGGATCACCACCAACATTTGTCATGTATTAGTCTAATAGGTGATCCATGATAATTAGTTACTGTGGGCTCATCTACACTCTGATAATAAGTTGGAAAGGTCATGCCGTACGAGAAAACAAAAAAAAAAAACCAAAAAAAGACCCATGAGGCTTCCCGTCAGACGCTGCAGATGATCCATCCAACCCATCACATCGAGCTTACACGGCTTCCGGGGAGTTTTCTTACATAAGAGATGCGTGACAAAAGGTTTAACATGAAATACTGTAAACATCTGGTCTCTTTCTCCTGTTTCGGTCAAGAAAATGAGACACTTCGCTGCTGCGACACTTGACCAAAAAATAAATGCAACATGATGATGACAACACATGACAAGACTTAATGAAAAAATGTAAAACTTAGAAGCA
>OVBI01001105.1:0-42197 GCA_900406495.1 Sisymbrium altissimum | reverse complement strand
GGAAACGTGGGATTATGAAAGTGATGGGCGTATTGGCCACATAAGAAAAACACCATTAGATGATTAAACCAGTGGATAAATAGGTCCAGTGAAGGAAAGAAAATCGTGAGACCACATGATCTAAAGTGTTCATGTTTTACAAGTATTTCAAGATAGCTTGGTTAAACAAGGATACTCACAGAGACAAAGGAACAAATTATAAGGAGATATACTCCAAATGTGGTGGGTGCTGCTACAAACTCGAAAATTTATGATGTCTGGACACATAAGAAATAAATCAGATTGATATAGTAAGCAGCATATGGATCATTGGATAAATGATAAATAAAGGTACCAGAAAGATGAGAAAATAAGTTCTCAAAAACAGCATTGTTCCTAAGCTGTTTATGGACTGAAAATAAAGCAGCTGCATATGGTATAGACTAAGTAATACTTGGTAAATAAGTTCTATAAGAACAATCTAAATCAGTCCATATAAATAAATATGAATTCCTTGTGTATATACTAAACCAGTCCAAAGAAAGGTTAATTGGTTTCGATGATACAAGTTACTAATCGATCATTAGGTAGACTATGATCTACATATATGGAACTTCAACAAACTTGCAGAAATCATAGACGTGGTGTATGTGTGAGATTAAGGTCAGCACATCTTAAATTACATAGGATGGTTATAAGAAAGAAAAGAGACCATCAGATTCGACCAAAGACCCATATTGATGGACCATGGGTTAATCTGTAAACACTTGTATTTCTAAGTCCATCCGAGTAACATTGTCAAAATGGGTCGTGATCCTTGTGCATCACTTGTCATATACTGAGAAAGTACTCAAGAGATTCAATATGGACTAGGCCCACCCATTGACCAGCCCAATGATGGATGAGAAGCCTCAGAATGGACAGTGATCCATTCGGTCCAAAGAAGGACGATGAAGAAATTCTCGGTCCGGAATTTCAATACCTCAGTGCCATAGAAGCATTAATGTATTTGGCATTTGTTTTGCCGTGAATCTCATATCTCGATTTAATTCATGTCCAACTCAAAGGCACTAGAACGGTATCAAGTATATCCTGTGTTACCTACAAGGGACAAAGGATTTAGGCTTATTTTATACTAACCTTAATAAAGAAGGTTTAGTTGGTTTTGCTGATGCAGGTTATCTCTCTGATCCACATAATGCTAGATCGCAAACCGGCTATGTGTTTACACATGGTGGCACAGCAATCTCTTGGCGATCTATGAAACAAATAATCGCGGCCACTTCGTCCAATTATGCGGAGATATTAGAAATTCATGAGGCCAGCCGCGAATGTGTTTGGTTAAGGTCAATGACCCAACATATCCATTCAGATTGTGGCATGGTTGAAGACAAGGAACCAACCATCATGTATGAGGATAATGCAGCCTGCATTGCATAGCTCAAGGACGGCTACATCAAAGGTGACCGAACGAAGCACATTCTCCCAAAGTTCTTCTTCACACATGAACTATAAAAGGACGGTCAAGTTCAAGTTCTGCAAGTCGGTCAAGATAAAATTCAGCCGATCTATACAACAAGGCATTGCTGACTTCGACACTCAAGAAACTCATATATCAGATGGAATGCGAAGACTTGGAGATTTTCAGTGATGCTCAAACCAGGGGGAGTAATACGTGTTGTACTCTTTTTCCTTCACCATGGTTTTCTCCCACTGGGTTTTCCTGGAAAGGTTTTAATGATGCAACATCCCCAAGCGTATTACAAAGATCTTTAGCATCTGGCACAGTTATGTCATCCAAGGGGGAGTGTTATAAATCAATTAGTAATGGATTCCATAACTGATCGAATATAACCAAACTTAAGTCGACACATACTTAGAGTTTTCCTATTCCTTATCGTCCAAGGTTTTCCTCTCCGTATTTATGTAATATTTTTTTTTCTTACTTCATGTAAACCACTATATATATGGACCCTTGGTTATTTATTAATATACACAGAAACATTCACTTTCATAACAAATATTGAAATAATCTTTATTTTATCCCTAAAACATGTTTACATTGTTATTTTCCTTAAATACGAGATAATTAATACTAAAAAAAACCATTTCTTATATTTTTTCTTAAACAATTCTTAGATAATATTTAATTTGTAAAAGAGAAAGTAACAGCCATTCTCTGTTTTAATTTTCAAGCTTGTAGCTTCGTTGACTTTGTAACTGTAACACACATATCTATACCGACTAATCTGTTTTAATGATCTAACTTGCGTCATTCTCTCTCTCTCTCTCTTTTTCTTAGGTATTGTCGTTTTGCAATCTTCCCTTTGTCAAAAGTGAGATACCTAAAAAGGAAAGAGAAGTATAATCGTTTAGTTAATGGTTTGTTATCAAATTGCAATAGCCCATAATGGCATGATAATCCATAGAAAGTAATAGTGGAAATAAAATTAAACATAACATGCCCATGCCACTAACTTGTCCACCAATACGTATACATATATATATACAAATAGACAAATGTATATATCTCTCCTTAATTATGTCATGTGTCCATCACCATCTCATCTCTCTCATTTCAACNGGTTGCCCCCCCCCCCCCCCCCAAGTGTTTGTTTTAGAGCCGCAAGCCTCTTCTTCTCTCACCATCCCAAATCCGAAATCCCTGTTAATTTGAAATCTCAATTCTTGACAATTATTTTTAATATAACAAAATATTCATCCGTAGATTTCCCCTGATCTCGAGGGAATATCCGATCTTCATCTTATCTATTTTGATTTAATTTATTTCTTAATTGTTTTATTTTAGATAAGATCAATGAAACTCATTCTCTCTTTTCACCCTGGTTCTCGGGACATAATTATCCACGAGTCACAAAAGAGAGTATGATTATTGTTTACCACATGGGTTTATAAACCTACTTCACTTCTTGCGTATCTTTAGATCTCTTTCTCCATCTCCTTTCTTTGCTCTATCTTTCTCTCTCTCTCTCTCTCTCGCTTTTATGGATTTTTTAACAGAAACGTTAGGCAAGAGAGTCCATGATCCGTTTATTGAGGAATCAAGGTGCATAATGATCCCCGGGCCAATCATTGTCGGCTCTGGACCGTCGGGACTGGCCGTGGCGGCGTGTTTGAAGTCGAGAGACATCTCTAGTTTGATTCTAGAACGTTCTAATTGCATAGCCTCACTATGGCAACTCAAAACATATGATCGTCTCCGCCTTCATCTCCCTAAACATTTCTGTGAGCTTCCTTTGATGCCTTTCCCTTCAAGCTACCCTACTTACCCTACAAAGCAACAGTTTGTGGAATACCTTGAGTCCTACGCTGAACACTTTGGCCTAGAGCCCATTTTTAACCATACTGTGGAAGATGCAAAGTTCGATAGGCGGTGCGGTTTATGGAGAGTGAGGACTACGGGAGGAAAGAATGAAGTAACAACGGAGTATGTTTCCCGGTGGCTTGTTGTGGCGACGGGGGAGAATGCGGAGGAGGTGATGCCGGATATTGATGGAATGGTGATTTTTGGTGGCCCAATCCTCCACACAAGCTCCTATAAGAGCGGTGAAATGTTTAGAGAAAAGAAGGTTTTGGTCGTGGGATGTGGAAACTCGGGGATGGAAGTGTGTTTAGATCTTTGTAACTTCAACGCTCATCCTTCTCTTGTGGTTCGTGACTCGGTAAGAATAATAGTAAAGAAAATTTCTTTTGTCTATGTCACAAAAGTTTGATGTCTTTTTAGTATAGTATCTTGTGTATGCGCTGTGTACTTTAATAGTTACTCTTTAGGGTTTTAACACTAACTTTTAATGGCCTCTTTGTTGCCAAGATTAGTAAGCAAATGCATACTCTTTTGCTTTTTAAGAAAGTACCCATGCACTAAATTATAAGTTATAGGATGATGTAGAATAACCAGTTTTCCGTTTGCGGGGCTGTAAGCTAATCGTGTTGTCGACTAACGCCGCAGGTGCACGTATTACCCCAAGAAATGCTAGGCTTATCGACTTTCGGAATATCGACGAGCCTTCTAAAGTGGTTTCCAGTGCAAGTGGTAGACCGGTTCTTGTTACGTATGTCTCGATTGGTTCTTGGCGACACGGATCGTTTAGGGCTAGTTCGGCCAAAGCTCGGCCCTCTCGAACGCAAGATCAAATGCGGAAAGACACCTGTTTTGGATGTTGGTACTCTCGCCAAAATCCGAAGTGGACACATTAAGGTACATTAATTAATCTTTTTTTCAAACCATATTTTGATAACAAACAAAAAACGTAATATTATGGCATAGTGAACTTTTTTCAATATAAATATTTTAATTTTTAGGTGTATCCGGAGTTGAAACGGGTAATGCGAAATTCGGCAGAGTTTGTTGATGGGAGAGTGGATAACTTCGATGCCATTATACTCGCTACGGGTTACAAAAGCAACGTACCCATGTGGCTAAAGGTGTGTACCATGAGTGATGATGTGTCTACATCTTCATTATTCTTAATTCCTTGATATTGACACATCGCAACCCATTCACATTTTCAATAGTTGAATAAACTTGTTTTCACCTTGATTTTGTTCTCTTGTAGGGGATGAACATGTTTTGCGAGAAAGATGGATTTCCGCGGAAGCCATTTCCTAACGGATGGAAAGGCGAAAGCGGATTGTATGCAGTTGGTTTTGCAAAGCTTGGATTGCTTGGTGCAGCCATTGATGCTAAGAAGATCGCTGAGGATATTGCGATTCAACAAAAATTATTACCATTTGCTCGTCCTCAACATTGTTAACCTGAGATTCGGGTTTCTATATGCCAAAGTTTGGGCTAATTTTTCTTTTTTTAAAAAGGAGGAGAGGTAGTAGTCGTGCATTTATGTAAGGTTCATAACTCTTTAATTGTGACATATGAGAGTTAAAAAGCAGAGTTAGGTCAAAGATTTTTGGATTTTAGGAAGGAAATATTAGATCATGGTACACCTTTGTATATATTTATCTGGTTTTATGTATATATGATTTGCTGGTTTTCTTCTGTATTTCTTTTGTAAATAAGATAAATTTTCAGTATGAATAATGATGTCGAAGTAATGAAAACTTTAATTCAGATACTCCTTTTGCTTAATTAGTTTAATGGAATACAACGAGAGTTTGGTTGAGTCTTTATATTAGGAATTTAGCTTTATGTATTATGCATATTAAAGTTCATATGTTAAATGTTAGTGGGTGGTGGTGGTGATGTTGTGGAGGAGGGGAGCTTTCATGGACATTAAATTTTTATTGAAGTTTTTTGCTTTAGTTTTCCATTAATCTTTGGGATATATTATTGAGTTCATTTTTTTTCCTGTAATTAATGTTTTCACCAAATGTTTGAAGAGACCATATATCAGTTGATGTAAATGACTAAATGCTACTATTTCTTATTTAATCCTTGCACGATACAATTTTTATTATTTTATTACTAGATTAGAACCCATTTGATTTGTACGATTTAAAATTTTTATTTGAACTTTGAAAATTATAAATTTAATTTTATCATCTTAAAGTTATGTTTTATAAAATACAATTAAGAAACTCAAGGTACCCAATGAACAATTCTTTTGTAATTTATATTTTTTTTACTCATTTATTTTTCCTATTTTTTGTTTTTGATTTTTATTTTTTTTTGTTTTTTTTGTTTTTATATATATTTTATCATTTTTATTTGATCTTACTTTACCTTTTTTAACTAATATTTTAATTCATAATAATCAATATAACTAGATTTTAATATTTACAGATACGCTTTATTATCTCAGAAATTTAGTTATAAATTTACAAAAACAAAATTCTAATATATCCAAAAAACAATATATATAATCTTTCATTTTATTATTGAATTATTTAAAAATTATACTGCTCAATTATATAGTAAATAGTTTAGTTTCAATTATTATATATTTTTTCCATAGTTACCTTCTAATTTATAAATATTTATAATTTTTATCTCATTTTAATTTATTTATTTTCTATAATATCCCTCTTTTCTTAAAATTTTTTTTATTTATTTAAGAATTTCTAATTTTAAATATATTTTATATTTTATATTTTTACTTTATTTTTCTGATTCTCTATTTTATTGTTTCTGTATTATATAATCATTGATTATTTTGATTTTTCTAAAATTTAATAATTAGCACACAAAAATTATAACTATTTTAAATTAAGTATGACACATATCGCAATCTAAATTAATTGTTGATGTTCTACTCATATCATTTTTTTATACATTTTTAATTTGACATATTCAAGAAAAAATTATTTTATAGTTTTACTATTAGAAATAATGACTGTTTTTCCTTATTTTGGAAGCTAAATAATTACCAAAATATAAAATATTTATTCTCTAAAAGTAAGTTATGATATATCACTATTTAAACTAACTGCTACTCATTTTATGATATGGCAAATTATTTTGTTATGTTTTCACACTCACGTTGAGCCTATCCTGTTTTTTTAGTTATACTTTTTTTAGTTTTTATTTGCAAAACTAATAAAATAGCTTTTAAAGGAACATTATACTAATATTTAACATAGATATTGATGACTGAGTAAAGACTTTTGAAGAATAAAGTTCAGGAAAAAAAAAAGACTTTTGAAGAATGGATACTAATTTAAAATACTGTGCAAGTAGCGTCCCATTTCGAATGTTGGAAAGGAACTTGAATTGTATATATGAGATTTGGACTAATATGTTAATTGCTAATTGATTTGAAGTTATAAACTTCTGTAACATAATAAGATATTAAAGTCCGAAAATACATTACTGTAGCATATTCTAGAATTGGCTCGACTGCTCAAACCCGAGATTTGTATTCTAAAAGATCTATTATCTGAAGACACGTAATAGGGATTACCTAAAAATTATTAGACCATCTGCGTTACTCTCTAAGCATTATGTAAGTAACTTCTTACATAGAAACCCAAGATTGGTAGTTTGTTTATTTAAGAAGGTTGGGCAAAATATGGGAATCCAAAAAATCAACCAAAAAATGATATCAAACCCGAATCTATGAATAAGTCTTAAATTTATGTATTTAAGAAACAAAATCTGAATCCGAAGTAAATCGAAAACTGAATAAATATCCGAAAAATAATTAAATTTTTTTAATTATTAAGTATATTTAGTTTTATTATAATTTAAATATTCAAACTTACAATTTTAAATTTGAAATATGAATTATTTTCGTACAAAATAATTTAAGAAATCAGAAAAGATAAAATATTCAAAAATACTTTGTTTTAATTATCAAAATTTAACTATTTTTGTTTTTTGTTTTATATTATAGGCATCCGAACCCGAAATAAATTTTGATAAAACTGAACCCGATAAAAAATACAATATATCCGAATAGATTTTATATCATTAAATTTAAATATCTGAAAACTTGAATTATCGGAATCGAACCCGAACATTTACATATTATCTGAACTAAACTCAAATGAATATCCGAATTCGAATGTAAGAACTATTATATTGACATGACAAATTAAGTATTGGGTTATGTGTCTTAATTTTTAAATATAAATTTCCATATTGAAAGCTGAGATATATACGAACATTAAACAATTAGGAGCTGGAATCAATCTAATTTTTATCAATTGATTTTGAATTGAAAATAGGTAATAGACCTAACATCTAATAACAACTTCTTAAGCTTAAATTTGAAATCGTTGTTGTATCATTTCAGTTCTTTTACTTTTGACAAAAAAAAAAAGGATTTTAATCATCTCGGAAACCTTTGTTAATTATGCTATATCTATGGAACAAAATATAGAATAAGATTGCGGAAAATTAATCTTGAAATTGTTTCGTCATAGTTATTAGTAGGCAAATCTACGGAACTTGGTCTCTTGTAGGTACTAATATACGTAGAGTAATTTTTTTTCAAACCTCAGTGGAAAGAAAATGGTTCAAATCTGTTTGCTTTGAAATAAAACTTGATAGAACTAAGTATACATATTTAAAATCTTAATATTTGATGGAAAAGTTTTGAGCGAAAAAGGGATTTCGCTCACCAAGATAAAAACAAAACAAAAGGAGAAACAAGAGTTAAACTAGGATCCAGAAATTCATGGTTTAACCAAAATTTATGTGTACATCAAATTGTTTTGAGACATAGCATCAGGAAGAAAAGCTGAAAAAGAAGAGTATACATATGAAATAAATGGTTGCTTTCCTTTCCTTATTTGCAGAAGATTCGATTGGCCCCTTTGCTATGGACCTGCAACACTTATTTTATGGTTGAATTAATTTGACCATGGACCAACAAATTACTTTACTTTATATAAGTAATATAGATAAAATAATCATCCTACTTACACGAATTATTGACATGTGCCAAATTTTATATGCAAGTTTTGTTATTCTGCCTGTGGTTACATCATTACTCGTTAGACACCCAGCTATATGAATAAATAATGTTAACTTTTACGTATTCGTACTTCATGTAACCTCGCACTAGATAGACAAGCTTAACTGTCAAATTTAAATTTATGTTAGAATATCTACTAACTACACAATTTTATACTCTTTGATGATACATGAACGAAAAAAATGTATATTTTTCTACATATACTTCACGTCATATATATTACACTAATAGTTTCACAAACATATAGTTGTTAAATGGTTAATTTCACAAAATACCAAGCATTAGTTGAGCCAAGAAAAACACTATAAAACGGCTAGAAACTACGGGATTGAGTGACACTTGAAACATGTTATATTATAAGATTTAATCCTCGATTTTGGAAGATGTTAATGAACTTGGTCAAAACCTGTTAACCATGAAAAAAGAAAAAAACACTTCACAAGAACATGATTAATAGATAAGTATTCTGATCAATAATTTATTGCATATATTTTACGTCTTTATCAAAGACTGATTTTGTTCTTTAACTAAATAGTTGTGATATTTTTTAGCCAATAAAAAAAATACTGCAATGGGAAGATGTCATCCATCCTAAAAATACTTTAGCAGGCACGTTTAATAACAGAATTTTGGTGGGATCGTATGTGTTAGTGTCGCTATGAGCATAACCTATAGTGATTAGCAATTATTTAATATTTGTTTATTTAAAAAGGGAACTTTAATATTTTTCTTATATATGTATATATATCAACAAATTTGATATGTTTGTGTTATAAATAGTTTACTAACAATATTTTATTATAAAAATGCTAATAGTAATCTTTGAGGCATATACTCATATATTTAACATCTTTATGTCATCAGAATTATAATATATGTTTTTAAAAAGAAAATAATAAAAGATTGGTGTCTTTACATTACTGAATTTCCACGATGATTAATTATCAAATGATTTTTCATAAGAGAAGGTAAAGATATTAATATTGTTAGCGTGTTTGATATAAGAAATTTATGTTCGTACAATTAGATAATGTGACAAAACGTGAAATACATGTGATGCAGTTTGAATAGCTAGATGGTTATACGTTCATTAGGTCAGTTGATTTCCATTGACTCGAACTGGATGTAAATGTTCATAATACATCCATATATTTAATATGTATACGTGAACATCTAAATCACTCGAGTGGACCACAATTTTTAGCCCAAGCATTTTTGGCCACAGCTATCTTTGGATGGGGTCTAATGTATTTAAGCTTCTTGTTGTGAATGTAAACTCAACTTGAAGTCATTCTCACCTTAGAGATTTGTAGCGAGTTTTTTTTCGCAGGTGTCTTCAATTTTCTAGCTTGTTCTTATCTCTAGTTCTCTAGACAGTCAACTTAGACTAATCTAATAAAACTCTTAAAAATCTTATATTATTCCAAAGAAGATGTAGTCTTTGAGCATTAAATTTTTCTTGGTATCAGCTTTCCATTTAACAGATGAAAATAATCTAAATAAACCAAACCAAAAATGTTTGTAGCATGAGAAACGTCCTTTCTACAATGTTAATTATGTAAATGAAGAAAATAGCAAAAATGAATGAGGTAGAAGTCTAGACATATAATTGGATCTTCTTGCTGCCTCTATACATAGACATGTCAAAAAAAAAAAAAATTATATAAGCTTTCGTGCACATTATATATAGCCACTACTAGACATTGATCTCTTTTTCACTAGAAATTTCACGTTGTAAAAATTTTTTGGAGTAAAAGGAGTATAAACAATCTATGAGTCACTCAACTCATATATGACTAACTTTGAGTTAGATGGTCCAAGTGATTATGTTGTTTTTGGAATTTTTGGTTGTGAAAGAAAGAACCAATTACAAGAAGATCTATAACATCAAACAATAAATTTGAACCTACATAATGTAAAAGACTTAAACCAATACAGTAATTACCAATTGACTTTGAAATGGAAGCACACAAACAGTATAATATATATTTATCACAAAGCCGGTATTTTGGGGTTTATACCTCTCTCGCTAGAGCCAGAATATATAGAGACAAATATAAATAATAAATAATGATCACGATATCTAGATTCTCACTGACGAAGTAAAATTTGGATATATACAAATACTAGGATTTAATCCTGTTTGCGCAGAGTGACTTTTGAGTTTTTTCATTTAAAAAAAAAAATATTAATGTATATAATTTGATTTTTCGTTTTTCGATGTTTTGAAAAAAAATCTTTTTTGAGGTTTTAAATAATGATAAAAGCCTAAATAAATCTTCTTAAGCTTAAACTCATATTAGATATTATAATTATTTTGTTACTAGTTTGATCTAGTTTTCGGTTTAATTTAAATGAGTATTTATGTTAATTTTACCCAATACTATATACTGACAGACATTTATAATATATTAATATAGTGACATAAATCGTAAATATTAAAAAATTTCTAAAATTTATACAAATTTATTTTTCAAATCATATCATATATAGAAGATACGCAAAGAGATACACAAGTATAACACAGAATATATAAATCTCCCGGAATACCCATTTCCCATAAGTTAGAGAGCGTGTATATCAAAGGTTTGATGGAAACGTTTGGAATGTTTTACGTAATAGTCGCAAAATAAGATAGGCAATTTACTATTTCTTGTACCACTGCCAAAAATTATTTTTTGATAAAAGCGCTGTATCTACTATATATTAAAGAAGAAGTAATTAAACGTTATTTTGTTGATGTGTCATTTACTCATTTTTCAGATATTTTTTTTTTATTATTTCTTATCCCTATTGCCAAACAACTAAAAATCAGTTATAGATATTTTAAATTAAATGTACTAAATCTATATTATTCCTATTAATATGATAAACAATTCATATATTTATCATTAAATTAATAATAAATCTATTATTAATAAAAAAAAATTTCTTTTTAAAATGAAGGATGAAAAATAAAAATTAACTAATATGTTAAATTAAAAATTTATAGATATTAAAATTTAAAATTTAATTTTTAATTTTTAAACGATAATTAATCATGCGCAAAAGCGCAGGTACTATCCTAGTTCCTTTTAAACCTGATGAATATATCAGTCTCTAACCATTAGTTGGTGGATGAGTGGTTCTCATCCGATGGAAAAATTGTCCTGTTGGTTTATACCACGGACTAATTATTCCCAGATGCCAATTATTCTCCTTATCCCTTTGTTCACATATATATAGATTTGAGGAAATTTGGATAAATGCATTAACATGAGATTATATTTTGAAAACTACATCATCTTTTAATATTTTTAAAATTACACTTCTGTATAAGTGAAATGACTAAGTTAACATGATTAAAAATTTTAATAAATTAAATATTTAATTGTTTTTCTTATAAAAATAAACATATAAAATGAATAATACATATTTAAAATTTAAATATTTTATTTTAAATTATAATTTTAGTTGGAATTTGATATCTTATATTTTGTATTTTTGAATTTTTAATTTCTGACTTTTTAAAACTGTTGATTATTACAATCATTTTATTATTATATTATTCTGCATTTGTAGACAATAAACCATGTTAATTTTATTTTTGGTTAAGTTTTATTTAAATCTAATTCTGAAAATTTCAAAATTGATCAAAAGAGTTATTTAATTTAAAATAACTCAATAATAAATATAATAAAAAAATTTAGGTAGACTATTTATATAAGATTAATAAAACAGTTTTATATTAGAAATAATTTTAAAACATTTAAAATGTTACCTAATTATAAATTTTAATATTTATCTCAGATAAATTAATTAGAATATTAATATTTAGAATTTCAAATTTATTTATTAAAATGTATGTCAAAAAATTTTTATTACACATAAATAAGTGTAATTTTCAAAAAATTAAATAAACAGTATATTTTTCAAATTTTAAATCTTAAATAGAATATTTTACCAATTGTCCCTATATATTTTGATGATACGGGTATGGATCCATTATTTATCGTCCATTTGAAAATTTGGGATAAAAATCTATCCATTGGCCACCCATCTCCTAGTGTCAAACAACTGAGAAAGAGAAAACCCACTATACAAATATGAGATTCAATATTGAATAAGCTATATTCACTTTTTTTGCAGATACCATCCACAACTTTTGTATGCATGTCAAACCATGAGTTCAAACTGACCAAATTTATACTCGCGGTTCTCATTTTTATAATATAACTATTATCTTAATTTAAAATTATTTTTAAAATAATAATAACAAAATTAAGAAATTTTTTTTTAAAAAAAAAAATTAAGAGTTAAAAAAATGTAAATTAACGCTTTCATTTTTTTAATTTGCAGTCTTCTAAAATTTAAAAATTTTTCTGTTTATTTGAACTCTTTTAATATTTGAGCTAGGAAATTAAATTTTATACTACTCGAGGGAGACTATGTAGAAATATAATTTCTATGATATGACAAAACTTTATATTTGATGGATATAATGATTAAAAAATAGAATAAAAATTACAATAATGATACCAATACCGGATAAACAAAATAATTTGTTTGGAGTCGAGACACTCTTTTCTTAATTCTTTAATTATCCGTAGTGTGATGGTTTTGAAGCAATCAGAATCTCAGGATAAAATCACACTCCGACTATTCCGCAGCATTCAGAATAGGAGCTGACGGACTTAGAATCTATATTGTACTCTCAGACACCAAATTAAAAAGAAAGAATTCATGTGAGGAATCTTCTGTGTTTTTGTTGTATGTTTTATATTGTGTGTAAAAATGAAATGATAATAGTTTGCATTTATAGCAAAAAACCTAACAGTTTTTTTTCCATAAAGTGCAAGAATATTTTTGTATTGATGATAAAATTATTCTCTAAAGTGATAATTATTTTTTGTAACATAAAAAATAATTCATGCACTTTAAATCAGAAAAAATTACCTAAAGAAATAAGATATTTGTTGAATTATTAAATAATAAATTTGAAATGACTTTGGGTAAAAAAATTTAATTAATCTTTTAGACCGCAAGCCCATTTGTTCATGAAATCCGAAACTCAAGTCCAATCCGCATATCTTTTTCATTTTATTTTTCAATATGAAATATTTTATAACTGTTACATTTTAAGCTTTATAAGTAATTCACTTTGATCATTCATTTCTCATTTAAAACTACTCCGATTTTGACATGTAATTACACTACTTAATAATGATTATAAACGTACAGTTATTCCGACAAATTTCTTCGTTCAGAAACCTATTGATAAATTATCTAAAACCATTTCGTCAAAAACAAGTTCCAACAGACTATCGGCAATGTTGGGAACTCTAGGAGATTAAATTTTATATGAGTCGAAGGAAACTATTGGCTATGTTGGACTTGGGAACTTCATTGATAACAAAAACGAAACAAGACTATCAATTGTTCGAGCTCCCATGCTAGTAGACTGACTGAAGGTTTTAACTTTCCATCTTACGTAAACTCTTTTGTGTACAAAATCATTCTAGGCTCTAGGTGGTTGAAATAAATAAGAATTAAAATAAGTAAAAAATAAATAAATAAATAAGCATTGAAGTATGTAAATTAAAATAAGAGGATGGCCCATAAAATCACATAATATGCCAAAATGCTTCTAGTCGCCTTCACGCCTCTTCCATACGTTCCCCTCGTCTTAATTCTCTACTTTTGTACTTTTCGTTGTATAGAAGAATAAGAATATATCGGAATGTTTTTCATTTTCCTTTTTGGTAGACAATCTAACACCTATACGTAATATATAATATATGTATAGTATCTGTAACCGTTTACATATCCTACTTCTTCTTTTTTTCTTGGTCACGTTGTATATATACTACTACTATTATTAAATAGCTGATCCACACTAATAATGTATCTACCATGTGATTAACTGAATGTATTGTACGTATAACCTTCATACAACGGAGATGTGGCGAAAAACCAAGCTTCTTCAACAAAGTTGGAGGAACCCTTAATTCAAAGACGAACCCCAACTTCTATAATAGATTCAAAGGTAGCTCAATCATTGGAGTTAGCGTTAATTAGTATAAATGAATATTTACCTCAACCAAATCATAGTAACTGGTTAATTTGTCTGACGGTGATGGTCTATCACATTGTCGTGTTGTCCATCATGGGAGGTGATTGATCAATTACTATGACTTGGTAGTTAGGTAAATATTCATATATACATATTAACGTTAACTCCAATGACTGAGGTAACTTTTAATCACTTCCCATGATCTATCACATTGTCCGTTTGGTCGATCATGGGAGGTAATTGATCGATTACCTCCGTATTCGACTTGCTGTTTAGCCTGTTGTTGGTTGATTGATCTTTCTAGAAATTTGTTTTTATATATATTTTTTGAAATATTTAAATAATTTATTAATATTTAAAATAAGAAAATCTTAGAATACTAAAAAAAGAAACATGTATTAGTGGGTTGCTTCTGCTTCAGCGCTTCTTTAAATTCGTTTAGCTCGACTTAGTTGGCTTTTTAGCGCTTAAAAATAGAGGTTCAAGGAGACTCCTTTCTCTCTGTGCTTACCTCCTGCTTGTTTGATTTAGTTTGCTTCTGGTATTCCTCCCCAACACGTTTACGTGTCAAACGGATCCTACACTAGTCATTTATATTCTCCCTATTTTCATGAGCTGCATGGTTACCAAAATAAATTCCTTTTCGATTAAATTTGAATTAAATTACCAATCAAAATAATGTTCCTTAATTTGTACAAAAACTTTTGAGCAGCAGCAGTGAATAAATTAGAGCAAAACGGACGTTGAGATCCGTACGAGTAACGATTGGTAAATATCAACGTCCGTTTTACTATCAATCGTTAAAGTTCGAACACAAAAAACCTGAAGTCGGCTATAATTATGTATATGTTCATTGGACTGGTGTTCGGCATAAAAAAAGCTACTGTAAAAAAAAACAGAAGAAATAAAAAGTTCGACTCGTCGTCATAGTCAAAGAGACTGACAAGGGAGATTTTAATGGACTGATTTTGTTAAGAAAGAATGCAAAAAAATAACGGAAAGTACAAGAATTAAAAAGAGGGAGAACGAAGTTTGGAATGGTCCAGAGAGGAGGGAGCTGCATGTTTAGGGGATGTGTTTATTGCTGCATGGCATCCCTATTCCGTACTGCTTCACATGCATATGGACCATTCGCATTATGTTTCCTTTTTTTCTTCTTCTTAATTTATTTTTTAGTTCCTTTTTAACTGCTTTTAATGTTCGTGGTCCATTTCCAGATTTGTCTCGGTTATTAGGTCGCCCCGATTGGTTATCATTATGTGCATATATACAAACATAATAATATGGAGCAGCTAGAGTAATAATTCAATTCTTTGTAATGGTGATACTAGTCTTCTGCATGGTCAATATATATCATATATTTGGTAAACATATATTATATATAATATATGTTTGCCAAAGCTTCTCTAATGACCTCATCTTGAATTTATGGAGTACATGTTTTTTCATATTTTTAGCTTTGAACCGCTATGAACCACAGTATTAACTAGAAAGGCGAACCCTAATTCGTCATTATCATATGATTACATTTACATGTTTAATTAATCGGCATCCAAGTCATAAAATTTTATTTTGTCATTTTTTTATTCCTCAAGTACTATTTTATAAAATTAAAAATAAAACAAAAATGATCTTTATATATATATGAAAAAATATTTATTGTGGACTTTTCGCATCGATCGTTTAGATGATGCATATATTAGCATTCATAATTTCATAATTATTTATATAAGTTATGCAAAACTCACTTGTATCAATAAAATTGGTGTAAATAATAGAACACGTCATATGATGGTCTCACAAGTTTAAACCCAGCGGGTACAATATTCGGATGTAAGAGTTTACAGAAGTGGAATATTACAACGTCATACGTTAATACATGATTTAGAGGGGTGGTTTAGCGGTTGAAATGGATGTGGTTGCGATACATATGACTCGTTAACTAGCATACACTTAAAAGATAAAATAACTATATAAACATATTAAAATATTAGAAAACCATTAAAAAAATATTACTATAATATATGAATAATGATAATTATGATTTTTTAAAAATAAACTAAGGTTAGATTTAGAAATTTTAGTGACTGAGTAAATAATTGTTGACAATAAAAAAGATTGAGGAAATACTATAGAAATTTGTATGGTTTAGAGATTTTATAAATATAAAACTATGCTTGTAGTGCATCATAATTAAAATATCAAATTTCTTCATATATTTTTTAATTACGAAAATCAACTATTAACTTTTAAATATATTATATATATATTCTAATTAAAATGATTTTTTTAATTTAATTTTTTTAAAAATTGAATTTATTCGGTTACAAACGCTAGAAAATGAGTCTTTGATTTTGAAAGAGGTGGAGTGATTGAAAAAGATACAAAACATTTTCCATAATTGTTATTAAACTTCCACAACCATTATTACTTGCTACCATCCACAAACAAAACATTTGCATGTTCAAGAAAAAAAAACTAATCAACCCTTTATAGTGATAATATTTGACCATAACTTATTAGTTTTCATATATATATATATATATATATATATATATATATATATATCTATGTGTGTGTGGACATTGGAAAATATAAACTATTCAAATACGTAAGATATATATATCTATACTAATTTTATGGTATAGTTATCATGCTTTAGTTCAGCTGTTGCGACGTAAACTAATGTACTAATTGGCCTTAAAAACATAGACTCACAGAGCATTTATGAAACTGGAAATTAGCTAACCTAAACACCAATTTAATTTTCACTGGATGTCTTCGCCTTAAATTCGGATATTCGAATATGTCGAAATAATATAATGACATGAATTCGCAGATTAAAAATAGTGTCATTCTTGTTGTTTATTGCTCATTTAGGATTGAATGATTGCTGTGTAACGGAACAAAAATGAATAAAGCATACAAACAACGAAAGTTTTTTATTTTTCTCTTAACGTACCCTTAATATGTATATTATTTAAAAAAATGAAAGTGAATGTACATGCAGGCTTCGTTATGACGACACAAAAAATGTAAGCTTCGTTAGAAAAAAAAAGAAGAAGAATGAACATGTAATCTCGTGAAGCATATATCTAAGGGCATTAGTTGCATGATAACAGACAGTAAAAGATCACTATGAATTGACAAGATTAGTTGAAAGATACCAAATAGTTTAACAACAAGGCAAACTTCTCAATTTTTAATGGTTCAAAAAAAAAAAAAAAAAACTACTTCACTTTTTTATTTATTTACTCTACGGCACTATTTGTAAAACTGAACAATTCCAAATGCAACTAATTTGAGTTTAATTTAAACGTACAAGTTGAAAGAGAAAAAGATTTTTCAAACTCTATAGGATTTGGTTTTGGACATACTTATTATTTTTCTGATAACCATATAAATCTGTCAGACTTTATTCCATAATCTCATTTTGTTTGGAGCCATCCTTTGATAATACTTTTGCCATATCAACGAATCATAAATCATCTATTCTCAAAGATAGCATTGACAATTTCATTCCGTGCCCGGCTTAAAAATTGCAAAAATTGTTATGGACTCTTTCCAAAATTTGAAATATGTATTCTAATTATATGTAAAAAAAAATTTATGATTATTTTGGACCCTAAAAACTACTAATATTTTTGTAAAATTATTAAACATTCTGTGCAAATGCACTGTTGACACATGCGTAAAGCCGACACTGTTCCGTATTTGACAACATATACAAGACTTCTTAGACTTGTCTAACCAGTTGGATTAGCCCCCTTGTGTACATTCTTACAAACTTTTTTCAGCAAGAAAATCTTGGATATTCTTGGGTACTTTTGGTTTTTGTGTACGCCATTCCTTATGTATTACCCTGGAGGATTTTGGGCTGAAGTTCACACTAATCCTCAGTGGGATCTAAACAATGATAAAAGCCAAAAAACTTAAGATTTTGGTAATCTTGTCATTTAAGATATTTACAAAGGTCACCTCCAATCGATGTCACAGTGTCAACCACAAAAAATTTGTACGCGCAGTGTTTTTCCTTTTTTATTATTTGTGATTGTTTAACAGTTCAATATAAGATATTTGTTTAACAGCCAAAAGACCTAGAGTTTGGTAATCTTGTCATTTAAGATAGTTACAATGGTCAACCCCAATCGATATCACAGTGCTAACCACAAAAACTTTACGCACCGTTCTTTTCCTACTTTTTTTTTTTCTTTTTCAATTATTTCTAATTGTCTAACAGTTCAATATACTGGTACCTAGTTCGGAGGATTGCTTCCGAAATATGTAACTTAGATTTAACTAATAACGGAAGCGAAAACCCTGTCTTCATAACGTGGCCACGTTCATCCTGAAAGTACATTTTAATCACTCTCACGAAACCAACTGTATTCCCATGTATAAGAGACAAAAGATCGGCGTATTAGATGTATGCTAGATCTTGGACCCGATCGGTATCATGAAGAAGTTACACATGTGTAAGAAAAAAGAGAGACACTTTATTTGCTTTAGGAAAATGCATGCGCTTTAACACAAACGAGTGAAAAGGGGACACACATAAGAAGCACTCCTCATGGCACGCTTGCTAATAATATATGCTCACTTTTTGCCAACACGATGTCACGTCCTCTTCTTGTAAGAAATACACGAACTTTGCTAACCATTGGTCCGACGGACCTCTGGAATCTTAAAAATTTCTGCTTATGTGAGATAGATAATACTTGATCGTGCTAACAATTGTCACCATACATTTGAGCATATTCACGTAAGTTGGTGCTACCAAATTGTTATAACGATCTAAATTTAGTCAACCGTCGTTAAATATTAATTCAGAAATGTGAACCCCAACAAGAAAAACTGAGAGTGTTCAAATATCTCATATGAGAAGTGGAGACACATATTCTTACTAAGTATTAGTGGACATTGCTTAATATACTCATTGTTTGTTTACATTTTTATTTTTGAACCCAAATCCCCTGAACCTTAATATTTTAGGGGTATCATATCCCAATGTTTGATCCAGTGGACAATTTCTCAGTTTGTAGTGCCCGGTCTCATTATGATATTTCCGAGATTATAGGTTGTTCTCACCCTCATTAGAAGTGAGGACATTTCTAACTTAGCATATATAACCCATGACCTAATTCACTAACTGTCAAATGGTTTTGAATTGAAATGAAAGTCTATAATACTTTTAAAAAATTGAAAGATGTGAGATTTTGATGTATACCGTAGCCCAGTTTTTAAAAAAGAATCTACGGTATTATATAAGATGAAAGCACAAGATATAGAAGCATGTAATAAACATCTACTGTGGGAACAAACAAACGTGTGGTCTCTTGATATATTTTTCTTACTGCTAGGGCAACTTAGTGACGAAGCAGGAAATGGGCCACGCCATTTGCAACTTGACTGTTAATGATTAGATAGCACTATTTACCTTCACATGTCAAAGGGATTCCAAGATCTTAGGGGCCAGCCTTCTCTCTCTCTCCCTCATATTATGCTAGATCTAAGTGGACACTAGGTTATGTAGCATACATAATTCATAATGGTGTTCTACATTGATGCCAAAATTCAATATAAATGACCTAAGCTGGAAATATATGTTTCCGAACATCCACTATTGAAGTATTGGTGTCAATTTTTTTTTTTTTTTTTGTCGCTACATACGCTTTAGATAACAAAACAGGGTTTTTACCCATTTCATGATTAATTTTCGTTTTCATTTAGAATTTAACTCGGTTATAGAAAAATATATTCATATTGGTTTCAGAAATATATTGATGGGGTCAGCGATGATGATCACATGCCACATTTGTAGAGAGAGAACAATCGTGGCACTGGCCGTAAAAGAGTTCACCATCAACAATCCATTCAGCTTTTCGACAAAACAATTTGGGACATAATCGGAGGATATTCAACAACATAATTATAATCGAGCAATTAAATCAGGATCATTATATGTATAAAGAAAGAATCTATCTGATTGATTTTCTTTGACCAATAGGAACAGAATCTTTTCCAACTTTGGCTGAAAATATCAACTTGGTTCATACTTTTACTAGCGTTTCGAAAATGCAAACAGAATCCCACTAAAGTTTCAAGTGCTCGCTAGGATACAAAAACGACAAAATGATTTGTCCGTGTAATTTTAAAATTATACTATATATAATTAGTAAGAGTAGATCCTAAATAGTAGGTCTGCAATTTTGAACCGAACCGACATTTCCAAGCTAAGCCGAACCAACATTTTTGGTTTTCAATTCAAGTTTCGCTGAATCCATCGGCAACATTACAAACGGATTAGGGGATTATTTGATTATCTATGTATTCAATTCAAATTTCGGTGAATCCATCGGCAGCAAAATAGATTTAATTTATTTTATTTTTATCATGTGTTCATAATATAGGTTATATTATTTTTAATGTAATATTTGAAAAATTTATGTGAAATAATTTGGAAATTTATAATTATTTTGTTTGAAATGTTATTAATTTTAATCTTATTGCTGGAGGCATAGTTAAAATTTTCTAAAACTCTTTTATTAGCTGTGCTTTAACAGGAAATTATTAAATAAATGTTAAATATTAAATTTTCTGTATTAAAAAATTAATAAATTTCTGCTAGAATTTAATATTTATTATCATCTAAAAATTTCTTTTACAGTAACAAATATTGAGAGAAGATTGTTTAAGGGATTATAATAGAGTTAAATTCAAAGTTTTTCCTTTATTTTAATTTTATGTTATGTATTATTTTCCTACATATTGTTTAAATTTTAAATTATTCAAGTAGAAAACAGCTAAATAACCTTTTTCTTATTCATATAGAAAACAGCTAAATAACCTTCTCCCTAAGATCATAAAAAATAGAGCTTATTCGCTGGAACTTCAATTTCCATTTTGGTGGTTCACTTTGGAGAGTCTTCTATACCTCCTGCCACTAATTCAAATATATTCAAATAAAGCAACCTTTTGAATCAAATTATTTTTAAATGAAATTAGATGAAAATAGAAAGAAATGAGGTTTTACCTCTAACCTTTTAAGTTTTTCGTTTACTTCTTCTAATCAATTGCCAAATTATCACTGCCATCAAATCAGTTGTTCACGTTTTCTTAAATAACCCTCTCAGTTTGTCGAGTTTCTAAATATTCGTGCCCCCACTATTAATATGTAGAAACTAGTTCTCGGGTTGACAACTTCCAACTCATTTTTTCTATGTTTCGCCAAATCTTTTTACTTTAACCACAGACTACTATGGGGATGATTTGTCTGACTGTAGGAACTGTCTTTATTTTTAATTTTTATCTACAGCCTCAAATATTACTAATCATACTTTATATTGATTTGAATGATTTCTAAAACTACAGCTCTACTACAGCCTCTACAACAAAATACCTATAAAAACCTCATATCTTAAACATTTATTGTTAAACCTGTAACAAAAAACAAATAACTATGAAAATCTTTTTCCTTACTTATTATTTTCTCATTTATTGTTTACAATTTCAAAAGATACAGTTACAAAAAAATATTTCTACAAAATTCTATAACAAATAATTTACAATTACAATCCAACAAATCATCCACTATTAAACTTATCCATAACAATTACGTACTCATTTATATATGTAACAAAGAGAGAAGGATTTGATAAAAAAATGCATTGCATTCATAAGTTATAGAGAGATTCATTCTGTTTCACCTGAATACTACTCAAAAGAAACATATACTGCTCCTAAGCAAAGACTATTTATACAGATAAACTAAATCGAATATCAGAACCAATCTCCAGGCTTGTTATCTTAGAGGGAATTTTGTTAAAGGAATATAAAACTGAGAGCTCAATAGTAAGCGAGTGAAACAACACAAACAAAAACAGAGAGGAACAAAAAATTAGTTTCAAAAACATAAACACCAAACCCACAAATTTTTATTCCTTAGACATATGATATTACTTGTCGCAGACGTAGTTCAACTTCTCTACTCCTGCTCGTGCTTCTGCGCGGGTGTCTCCCCTAACTGAGCATTACCAATTAGACAGAATGAAAAAAGGGAATAGAAGAAACTATTATCACCTTCCAATAAATGGAACATTGGCTTAGCTACCATGGCATTGAAGCCCAATGCAAATGTATCTGAGAATATTCAATTTTATATTGAATGATTGGGAATGAATGCTTCCTTCTTCTTCTGCCCCCAGTCTGTGTTCGTGCAGTACTCGCCTCTTATGCTTATGGGATTCACCATTTAGGTTTTAGATGAGTTGAGAAATCGAGATATAATGATTCATGTGTTTGAATGCAAAGGAAGTTGTTGATGTAGACGATTGATTCACTTCGTGAATCAGTCAAGAAGTAATACAAGGCACCGAGATATGCATATCGAAGTGGTGAACTAAATAATCTGTTCAAAGTGATAAAGACGAGCCAAGAGATTATCAATATGCAGTTGGAAAAAAATATTGGAAGATATTGAAGATAAAAGAATATTTCTTATTTTGAGGAGAAAAATAAGGAAAGTATATTTCATTAAATATTTGATAATATCTATTATTTTGAGACGTGCCTATTATGTATAAATAAGATGTGAAAAGCATTGTACGTGCTTAACACAAACTTTTTGGGAGCTTTACCATTTGGGTTTAGAATTTTTGTAGGAAAACTAGACTTAGAGGGTAAGGGATTCTTAGATCGGAGATCTCGAAACAAGTTAGACTAGAGTAAACAAGTTGAGGTGTGTCTCAAGCTTGTTTAAAGTGTGTTTTGTTATTCTTGTAAGTTTATCAAAATATTCATCTAGTAATACATTTTCTTTGTAGAGAATCATCCTGTATTTCTTTGTGTTCTAGTTCCTGTAGTAGTTCTCTCTCTTTCAATTGGTATCAGAGAGGGCACTTGTGTGTACTGCAAACAGGTGAAAGATCTTGCTGAAAATATGGAGAACCATCCGGCTTTTGGAAGGCGAGGTTGAAATCGATTATAAAGAGCATAGATGCTCTTGCTTGGAAAGCTGTTATATCCGGGTGGGAGGAGCCAAAATCCAAAACTGAATCAGGAGACGAAGTCACCAAGCCAAAAGAGGAGTGGTCGGAGGATGAAAGGAGTTAGTCAAAGTACAACTCTAGGGCACTCACAGCTATTCATGATAGGGTCTCAAAGAATCAATTCGAGCTGATTAAAGGATGTGAGTCTGCAAAGGAGGCATGGGACATCTTGCAGATACATTTTGAAGGAACTGAAAAGGTACAAATTTCAAGGAGAGATCTATTCGCTTCTAGATTTGAAAATCTGAAAATGGATGAAGATGAATCAATCTCTGATTATAGCTCGAAGATATGCTCTCTCACTCAGGACACTCTGATTCTTGGCAATAAATACAAGTATAAGAAGTTAGTCAAGAAGTTGTTAAGGGTTTACCACATAGATTTCATGAGATAAAGACTGTGATGGAAGTTTCTCTTGATACAATAATATGTCTTTTGATGAAGTAATTGGAAGGCTACAAGTCTATGAGTTGGGGTTACCATCTGATGCATCAAACGATGTTGGAATCGATGTATGCTCTGTTAGTGGCAGTGAAGAAGACATGAGATCTTATAAACTAGAAGAACTCATGGGGATTTTTGAAGAGAAGGTTGAACAGGTTCTGAAAAGAAGAAGAATCAAGTGTGACACTTGCAAGGGTGATGACCACAACAAAACAAGCAAAAATATGGAGCGGCTCAACAGTGAAGATTCAATAAGAGATACACAAGAAAAAATGTTATCCAACACTGTGGCTTTATTTGGATTAGGTAAGCTTGGAGCTGATTTTGATGCTGTACAATCGGCTGATACAGACACTAATACAGATGCTAACTCAACAGGTAGTTCAATCAATCAACAGAACCGAAGAGTCTGTTCATCAATCTGAGTTACAAGATTTATATATAGATATTTGAAAACCCGCAAAGCTCTAGTAGAAGAGAAGAAGGGATTGCAAATCAAGATTGCAAAGCTCGAAGAAGAAATTGTTTTGGAGAAGAAGAGTTCTAAAGCTTTAGAGGATGTGTTGAATAATAAGAAGATGGAAAAAAAGGGGAACACTCACGTGTTTTACAGAAGAAACATATCAGAGCCTAGAAAAATTCAAAATCTTCTGCAAAAAAGGTGATATCAGTAACCGAATCGAAGGCAAATCTGTCAACAAAGTTAAGAGCAGAAACTGTAACAAATATTGCTGCAGATAATGGAACACAATCTGGAGCAAGAAAAAAATGTCAAGAAGAAGCTTAAAGGTTGTTCACATACATAGTACAGACTAAAGCTTACTTATACATGTAATAATGCAACTAAAGTTGAGAAAAAGAGACCACATACAAGATCATATTGGCATCGATCTACTGAGTGTTATCATTGTGGTAAGATTGGACATATTAAGTCACATTGTTACAGATTTCTATGTCATACATAGCAGATTTGGAAGAGAAATAGATATGGCTCAAGATGGGTGTTGGTGAAAAAACCTGATACTGATGGTGGATCCTCAAGGCATAGGAATCAAGGAGTGACCAAGGAGTGACCAAGGAAAAGAACCATGGAAGAGGTGAGAATGTGAGGTATTATGACTCTGGTCAATGGAAGAATCGATTGGTACAAAGATACTGATCCAACATCGACAACAAACAAGAACAGAAAAGAAGGAGATAAGGAAGGAACTTGTCTGTTTTGACGATTGTTGCAGGTCCTGAGGTAGAAGCTGTAGTAATACATAAAAGATTCTACAACTACATGGAAACCCTGATTTGTTTTGAAGAGATCATCTGATATGATGTGTTTTTAACTTAGTTGTGCACTCAAGTAGAGGGAGATGACAATACAAGTGTAAACTTGAAGTGTTGAGTTAATTCATATGGAGCTTCAGTCATGGGGGAGTTTTCTGATTCTGAGCATATGAAAAAAAAAAGAATTTGCCTTATTCTTGTGCGTTTTAATTTAGGTTTGAAGGTGATCAATAACCGTAGGAGCTTGAGTAACAAACTAAGCTAAAAAAAGGGGAGATTGTTGATGTAGACGATTGGTTCACTTCGTGAATCAGTCAAGAACATATACAAGGCACCGAGATATGCATTGGAGCTTGAAGAATCGAAGTGGTGAGCTGGATAATCTGTTCAAAGTGATAAAGACGAGCCAAAAGATTATCTATATACAGTTGGACGAAAATATTGGAAGATATTGAAGATAGAAGAATATTTCTTATTTTGAGGAGAAAAATAAGAAAAATATATTTCTTTAAATACTTGATAATATGTATTATTTTGGGACATGCCTATTATGTATAAATATGATGTGAAAAGTACTGTACGTGCTTAACACAAACATTATGAGAGCTTTACCATTTGGGTTTAGAATTCTTGTAGGAAAACTAGACTTAGGGGGTAAGGGGTTCTTGGATAAGAGATCTCGGAACAAGTTAGGCTAGAGTAAACAAGTTGAAGTGTGTCTCAAGCTTGTTTAAAGTGTGTTTTGTTATTCTTATAAGTTTATCAAAACATTCATCTAGTAATACATTTTTTTTGTAGAGAATCATCTTGTATTTCTTTGTGTTCTAGTTCCTGTAATAGTTCTCTCACTTTCAGAAGTGTGAGCGCCACTGAAGGTTAGAAAGATGATGGTTGAGAGATATTTGGGGAATGATTTGGGCTTCAAAGTTTTAAAGAATATTAGTGGTTGGACATTCGAAAGATATGTGTAACAAAAAGTTCGATAAATAATTGAGGCCCAAATGTGTTGTGAATGATGTGTCGCTGTTTAAGGGGTAGAATCATGACTTAAAATTGTGGCTGGATTTTAAAGTGACGTAGCGGTTTGATAAAACTAGGAGGCAATCATTTTTATATGAAGGAGATTTGGTTTTCCGTTCGGTCCAAACTAATATATACCGAATTAATCGATTATAATTAAATTTATACTAAACTACCCATATTTTGCCAAAACAATACAATTTACGAATTTAAAATTTTGGTTTATTTCGATAAAACTTTAAAAAAATCAAATTATTGTCAGCAGAGACTTGTTATACTTTTTACACGGATACATGTTTACAGTTTTGTGGGGAATATTTATGTACCAGCGTGCTTAGGAGCGTTCTAACTGGATTTCTCGATAGGTTAGTGTTTCGAAAGATGTTTCTTGCCAAGTTATGCGTTGTCTGGTTTTAGGGATTTTGCTTAGGAGCATTCTAGCTGGATTACCCTACCTACGACAAGGAGTCATATGCTTTGGTCCAATCATTGGAGACATGGCAGCATTATCTCCTCAGCAAAGAGTTCATTATCCACACGGACCACGAGACACTCAAATAGCTCAGGGGGCAGAACAATCTCAAGAGGAGACATGCAAGATGGCTTGATTTCGTGGAGACCTTCTCGTACATCATCAAATATAAAAAGGGCAATGAGAATAATGTGGCTGATACTTTACCCAGAAGGTATGCCCTGATATCAACCATGGAGGCACGGATTATGGGGTTCAACCATCTGAAAGACCTCTACGTGGACGACCCGGAGCTCGGAGAAATCTTCCTACATTGTAACCGAGGAGCAATAGGGCCATATTACAAGCACGAGGGGTTCTTGTTCAAAGACAAGAAGCTGTGCATCCCACAAAGCTCCATGTGAGAGTTGATCATGGCCGAAACACATGGAACAGGGCTGATGGGGCATTTTGGCATAGACAAAACTAAGAACATCCTGGCTGAACATTTCTTTTGGCCGCACTAGAAACGAGACATGGAGAGGTTCTGTTCAAAATGCACTACCTGCCTCAATGCGAAATCCAGGTCGCATCCTCATGGACTTTATACTCTATTACCTATTCCAAATATGCCATGGATCAACGTTTATATGGACTTTGTTGTAGGTTTACCACACATTCGGAAGAAGGATTCAATCTTCGTGGTGGTGGAAAGGTTCAGAAAGATTGCTCATTTTATACCATGCAACAAAACCAACGATGCAACCCAGGTGGCCGACATTTTCTTTCGAGAAATGGTGAGACTGCACGAACTGCCGCAGACCATCGTATCTGATCGGGATCCGAAGTTCTTGGGTCATTTCTGGCTAACCTTGTGGGAGAAGATGGGGACCAAGTTGCTTTTCTCCACTTCATGTCATCCACAAACTGATGGGCAGACTGAAGTTACAAACCGAACACTCACGACCCTTTTAAGGGCCGCAGTCGGTAAAAATCTTTCTAACTGGCTTGAGTGCATTCCCTTAGTTGAATTTGCTTATAATCGAGTCAGGCACTCGGCTACTAATATATGTCTTTCCGAGATTGTGTATGGGTTTAAGTCGCATGTACTACTGGACATGGTGCCCATCCCACTCCCACGGACGGACCAAGTCCATCAAGACGGCATAACCAAATCTGAGATAGTTAAGAAGATTTACCAGAAAGCAAAGGAAAACATTGAGAAGCGGAACGAACGGACGAACAAACTGTCTAACAAGCGCCGAAAAGAGCTAAACCTGAAACCTGGCGATAAAGTGTGGATACACATGAGGGTCGACCGATTTCCAAAGGAGAGGAAGAAAAACTATCTCCAAAAAGAACTGGTCCATATGAAGTCCTCAGGAAAATAAATGACAATGCAAACGAGCTGGACTTAAGAGGTGACTATGAAATTTCACCTGTGTTCAATGTGGCTGATTTAATTTTGTATGACGCATGAGAATCAGTTCTGAAGACAGAACCTTGTCAAGGGGGAGAGGATGATGCAAACCTCCAGCCTGAACCAAGTCCAGCAGCCCCGGTTAAGACCATTCCAACCATGCGGTCGAGACCAATGACACGCTCAGGCGCGAGGACCCTTCAACAGAACTTCAACGAGGCTGTGGCAAATCTGATCGCTAACAAGGAGGTTGATGAACTGACCGAAAGATTAACTCAAATGAGCATCTCTAAGGTCAAGAAACTTAGTCGGACCGAGCAAAATAAGTATTGGGATGCGACTGACAATTATCAGGATGCAGCCAAAGACTATCGGGACGGAGGTAATGACTATCAGGACGCGGACGAAGGTCATCAGGACGTAATCGGTCTCTATCGGAACACATGCGAGGATCATCGAGACACGGATAATAAGTGTTGGGACGCGGGAGACAAGTATCGAGATGCGGGAAATTATCATCGAGACACGGGTAATTCAAACCATGGTCAAGATTATCATCGGGACGCGGCAATCAACGACTGAGACGTGACTGGGCCAAACATCGGGCCAAATATCGACCGAGCCACGGAAGAAGAAATCATCGGGCTAAAGGACTCAAACATCAGGCCAACTCTCGAGACAGCCCACCAACAGTCCACGATCATTCCGACACACACATCTATCGGGCCAAATACCACTTCCATCGAACCAAACTCAATTTCTACCGGGCCAAACCCATTATTCACTGAGCAAAATGCGAATCCATCAAATATATTCGACCGACCTATTTATTCGCATAAAGTGGACCGACCAAAGGATGCGAATGACTCACACGGACTTTCCTTATTTACCATCACACGTGCGAGCTCCTAATGCCATAAAACCGGCCAGATTTATCGACGACCACCACCATTCATGCTACGGTAAGTCAGGTAATCATTCCCTTTGATTTATTTTCTTGACTAACATTTGAACCATTTCTTTTTCCTTGATTTATTTTACTAAGGCAAGTGTTAGCCATTTGATTAATTCTCGTTCTTAGAGTAAGGCAAAATGTTCGCCATTTTAATGCACTTGTAATATGATTCAAGACCCCACGAAGGGCATAACTGACGGACAATATATAAGTCCCACTGCAGCTTTGTATTTTTTACACAACTTTGATAAGAAAAACTCGAAATTTCTTCTATAAGAAAAGTCTTATGCACTTCGTGCCTTAGATAAATCCGGGATTTCTCATTGTCTTATCACGGCCTTCTTCATCAAACCGTATGGCGACCATCGCTTCCACCCTTCACCCATAATCGACCATCTTTTAATTAACTGGAAAGAGCCGTACGGCCAGCCGATTGGTTCCATCAACCACCTCACGTTCCATCGATCATTTCTATCGGACTAACCCGCCGGAGCCGTACGGCCGGCGATAGTCTCCACCAACAACAAAACAAACCTCCGTTCCGGGGTTTGCGTTACGCTGCCTCGGTCCCTTTGCCCACCGGCTTGGGCGTGCATTACCTTGTGGAGAGGAGCGACCGGCTCGAGATGACCAAGAGGGACGATCGGCTTGGGATTCTGTTCCATCCCTCGGCAAGAGGCGTCCGGCTCAGGATTGTAACACATCGTTCAGTCTTGCCGCAAAGGAGAGCGGTCGGCTTGGGATTGTTCGACCAATCGCACTAGGAAGGAGAGACGTCCGGCTCGGGATGGGCATGGAGGTCAACCAGCTCGAGTAAGGCTGAGAGGACGATGGGCAAGGTTGGAAAACCGGCTTGGTACGAGCAAAGATGCATCGGCTCGGTTTTATGAACATAAATTCAAAGAATTCATCAGCTTTTATCGGTTTTGATAGGAATCATACAAAAATGAAGTTTTCGTACAATTTTTCGTAAATATATCGATAAAAATAGTTTTATCGTAAACTATCTTTTCGAATATCATTATTTTCACATTTTCTCTGAAAATATCTAAATACGAATATTTAAATTTTTTAGCTGTTAATTACGGAAGTGAGTTTTAACCCCAACATGATCTACCACCATGCCTTAGAAAACTCGCCAAGTTTCTAAGGACACAACTTTCCCCACCTCTTTACAAACATTTTACATAACCCGGTCACCCATTAGCATGGAGCATCTTCGAGTGCTAAAATACTTAACCCTATCTTTCCAACTTATTATTATCAGTAGCTCATGCAAAAGCGTGAATCCCTGTTTGGCCTTAGCGTGCCTTAGAAACTTCCCATGTTACTAAGCGCAACATCTCTTACTGCCTTGACTACCAGATGCATAAATCTCACGATAATAACCCACTTAGCAGACACACTTGCCTTGTACGGATCTCTCCTGATCCTCATCAAAAGTACCAAGGATCCCTCACTCATGATCCTAACAATTCTCTGCGGATCTCGCTAGATCCTTACAGCTTACAGAGATTACTTGGATCTTTCCCGATCCATACATACTCCTCTCCGAATCAAACAATTGATCCCTTTTACAGATTCTTGTTGCACAACTCTTGGTCCATATCATGCTTACTCCCACAAACATCATCTTGGAAAATCCAATCCCGTTCCCAAAAATGACTCATCAGTCCAGTTAATCAATGCAAATACACTGATTCTCACAGGCACTACATCATACCTTGGCGAATCCTCTGATTCATAAACGCCTAATCAGTCATGCTTGGGAAAATCCACTGAACCCCAAGCACAGTATCAGTCGTGCCTTGGCAGATTTCCTGATCCCCAAACACACCATCATTCATGCCTTGGCGGATTCTCTGATCCCCACAGGCATTATTATAGACGTGCTTTAGCGAACTCACAAGTTCCCATGGATGCTATCACAGATGCGCCTTAGCCAACCCACTGGCTCCTAAGGTCACAACGAAAAACATGCAGTGGCAAACTCATATGGTTCCCATCTATTCGATCTCAGTTACGTCTTGCAAAACTCTCTTGTTCCACGGAGATCAGCACAATTATGCCTCAGCAAACTCTAATGTTCCTCAAGTCATATCATCACATACACGCCTTGACCAACCAACCCATGCCTCACAGGCCAGTTCTCAGAAACGCTTGGGCAACACACCTGTTTCCTAAAAACGTTATCACGCTTACAGACTCACTTAGACTACAACTCATCATCTATAGCACAGGGTACTCTCGAGCAGTTTCTTGAGTATCAAACAAGTCTTTGGCGAGTACACTCCAACCCCTAATCGCTTGTTCTTATAGGTTTCAACTCTCAATTTGTACATGACTACTATAATGATCAAGTTCAGTCCTCATAGCTTACAGCCCACATATACTATTTACCATCTTGTAAACCACATACCAAATTTCCATATACATTCATGGAATTTACATTTTAACTCTAAGACCACTTGTTCATTCTTTACTTGAGAATGTTTGATCTCGATCAAACCATTCTAAGACATTACATATGAATGTGAGTTTCCTCCAACTTCACATTCCAGGATTCTCGGACCAAATTGTCATTTCTTTCTTTAAGAATGTATGATATCCATCAAAACATTCGAAGACATTATTCATGAATGTGAGTTATGTCTAAATTCACATTCCGTAAACCTCTTGCCTGAACAGTATTTCCTCACGAATTACTCACTTCTATAATGATACCTCATGTAAAAATTCACGGCCATCTAGCCCTTCACATTTCACGGAAATGATAGATATCTATCTAACCATTTTATCAATTTTTACTCGGCCATCCATAGCCTTAGTCCAGAACTGTTAGATTTCCATATAACCAACATGTCAAATCTAATCTGAACATATTGAACAGGCGCTTAATCCCTTGATCACCCCAAGTCACCAGGCTAACATTCACAATTCTGACATGCCTTATCGATCATCATACCCTAAACACACTATCAGATATGAATGTCTGTGTTGGTGCCAAAACCCACACTTCCGGAATGAACGACTAAAATATTGAGATATCGGAGAAAGCTTCCATATTTGAATATCTCCGGAAATATATCGGTTTTCTCGATAAACCGATAAAAGTCGCGATTCTTCAAGAAGAATGCTGTTAACTCGGCATTTTAGAGAGGAGCTGACCAGCTCGGCATTTTGTCCAGCCAAAAATGCCGAGCTGGCTTGCATCATTCGAGATGCCCAGCTGATCGTCCTGTTTTCCGAGCGGTTTGTCCGAAAAACCAATAAAAGTCGCAATTCTTCGAGCAGAATGCCGTCAGCTCGGCATTTTGTTGCATCCTTCGAGATGCCTAGCTGATCATCCTGTTTTCCGACCCGTTTGTCCGCAAAACCGATAAAATTCCTGTCAGCTCGGCATTTTAGAACAGAATGCAGATCGTATTGTTTTCCGAGCGGTTTGTCCGAAAAACCGATAAAAGTCACAATTTCTCAAGGGAAGACCATCAGCTTATCAAAGGCTATGAACCAGCTTGACATTCACTCCTTCACCATAAAATGCCGAGCTGCGTGGTCTTCTGCCCGTCCAGGAAGGGTCCAGCTGATCATCAAGTCCTAGTTTTCCTTAATTTTCCCCTGGATACTCAACCTGCTAGGCATTTCGCTTTGGAACACAAAAAGCTCGGCAAAATCAGTGGACCAGCTCAGCATTCCATCCTTCCCAAGGAAATGCCGAGCTTGGTTACTCATGCTGACATCTGCCCTTCCAAAATGCCAAGCTGAATGCATAAAATCAAGAGGAGGCAGAACTGGGGACCAGCTCGGTATTTTTCCCCTCAGAAAATGCCGAGTTGGATGATGAAAGTGCCCAGAAGGTAGCCAGCTCGGCATTTCATCTCCTCAGGGAGTTATGCAGAGCTAGTTGATCATTTTGATGCTTTCGGGAGCTCTTTCGTGACGTATCAATGTTTTCGTAAACTTTCGGAAGCTTAAACCGAACTTCTCGTTGTTTTTGGAAAATATCATGATGCTTTTGCCTATCGGGAACGACGAAGCATTGACATAAGTCAAACCGGAAAGTCAAACCAAAGAACTCACTGGACCAATGACAAATGCCGAGCTAGATGGAAGATTCCCGAAGATTCTCGAATATCCCTTGAAGTCGGTGGAAAAAGCGAAGACATAGGCTCCCACATCGGGAATTTGACTAGTTTAGGCTTAGAGTTATCTAGTATAAATATATATCGATGTACAGTCTTCAAGGCAGATTGTATTAACCCGAAATTCCTTATTTTTGGATTTAGCAATAAAAATCATAATCTATCGTTCCTTGTTCGTTAATATTTACCTTTTTGATTCATCTTTACTTTTTCGGAAATTCTTTAATATCTTTCGTGAGGTGTCTCTTCGCAAAAATTTTGGGACCTAACAATCGATTTACTTTCCGAAAATACATTTTGCAAAATCTTGTTCCCATAACTTGGAGCTAGAAGGAGGGTCGCCTCGGGAGAGTTCCTCGGTTACCTAATCATTAATCGGGGGATCAAAGTAAACCGCAAACAGATCAACGCACTGATCGACATGGCTTCTCCAAACATGAAAAGAGAAGTCCAAAGGCTCACAAGACGAGTAGCAGCACTCAACCGCTTCATGTCTCGATCAACGGACAAATGCCTGCCCTTTTACGATATGTTGAGAGGAAATAAAAAATTCGAGTTGACAGAAAAGTGCGAAGAAGCATTCCAACAGCTCAAATCTTACCTAGTAAGCCCACTAGTACTCGCTAAGCCAGTGGTAGGAGAATCTTTGTTCCTCTACACCACCGTCTCACTGACCGCGGTGAGTGGAGTTTTAATTCAGGAAGAGAGAGGCGAGAAGAGACCGGTATTCAACGTGAGCCAAACCCTCACAGATGCCAAGACTCGCTACCCTCAGATGGAAAAGTTAGCACTATCAGTAGTAGCGTCTGCTTGAAAGCTCAGACCCTACTTCCAATCACACACAATCGTCGTCCTCACAACATTTCTGCTCAGAGCTATCCTGCATAACCCAAGTTTTTTGGGACGTTTGGCAAAATGGTCGGTCGAGTTAAGCGAGTACGATATTGAATATCGGTCTAGAATATGTGCAAAGTCCCAAGTTCTGGCCGATTTTCTAATCGAACTTCCCCCCAAAGGAAGCAGCGAGAAATCGGAGAACACAACTTGGATCCTTCATGTGGACGGATCTTCTTCGAAACAAGGATCCGGGGTTGGGATCCGTCTGAGTTCAGAGATCCTAGAGCAGTCATTCTGACTCAACTTCCCAGCATCCAACAACGAGGCCGAGTACGAAGCCCTAATCGCTGGGCTAAGGCTCGCCCACGGAATCAAGCTCGAAAACATCCATGTTTTTTGCGATTCTCAGCTGGTTGAGAACCAATTCAGCGGAGAATACGAAACCAGAGATGAAAGGATGGAGGCCTATCTGAAAATCGCCCAAAACCTCGCCAAGCAATTCAAATACTTAGAATTAACTAGAATCCCTCGAGCCGAAAATACTCCTGCCGACTCTCTAGCAGCCTTGGCTTCGACTTTGACCCCAGGGGAAAGCAGGAGTATTCTGGTGGAGTTCATCTAGAACATCCGAGCAATGGAATACCCGATATAATCACGCTCATCAAAGAAGAAATTTCCGAGGATCTGATGGAGGCGGACAAATCAGACCCGGCTCCAACCATTGACGCCGAATCACAAACCAAGAAGGGAGAGTTCGGCTGTGACCAGGAATGGGTGGAGTTAATTCGCCGTTACATCACATGGAAAGCTCCCCATCGAAAAATGGGCAGCACGAAAACTGATAGCACAAGCAGCGCGTTTTGTCCTCTTGGACGGAAAACTCCTCAAATGGAGACATTCTGGCGCCCTTATGAACGGTGTAGAAGGGGAACAAGCCCAAAAAATCATGCATGAAGTTCATAGCGGGTCATGTGGAAACCACTCTGGAGGAAAGGCACTCGCCATCAAGATCGAAAGGCATATATAATTCTGGCCAATAATGATCAGAGATTGCGAAAATTGCCAACGCCACGCTCCAACAATCCGTCAACCGGCCGAAATACTTTCGTCGATATTCTCACCATACCCATTCATGCGTTGGTCGATGGATATCATCGGACCAATGCATAAAGCTAAAGAAAAGCAGTACTTACTCGTCCTAACGGGTTATTTTTCCAAATGGATCAAAGTAGACTCCTATGCTAGTATAAAGGATGCCGAGGTCAAACATTTCGTATGGAAAAACATCATCTGTAGACATAGCATTCCTTATGAAATTGTAACCTACAATGGTTCGCAGTTCTTCTCGAACCGTTTCGTATCATTCTACGAAAAGTGGAAAATTCGTCTATGTTTCTCAACTCTGAGGTATCCACAAGGCAATGGCCAAGCAGAAGCAACCAACAAAACAATTCTCGGCGGATTAAAGAAAAGGCTGCACGAAAAAAAGGAAAGATGGGCTGATGAACTCGAAGGCGTGCTCTGGTCACATTGGACCATGCCTAGAAAAACAACTAGGAAAACTCCCTTCGCATTAGTCTATGGAATGGAGTGCATAATCCCCCAAAGTTCGCCAAAATCTTCTTCCCGAACAAGAAGAAATTAATCAGGCGATGCTTCTGGATGAACTTGATCTCATCAACGAAAGGCGTGATCAATCGCTGATCCGAATGCAAAGCTATCAGCAAGCAGCCACGAACTATTACAATTCGATAGTTCGTAATCGGAGGTTCAAAGAAGGCGATCTCGTTTTACCAGAGGTCTTTCAAAACACTCAGGAAAAAAACGCTGGAAAACTAGGTGCAAACTGGGATGGCCCCTACAAAATCACCAAAGTCGTCAGGCTAGGAGCATACAAACTCGCCTACGATGACGGCTGTCCAGTTATCCGAAGTTGGAATGCGATGCACCTGAAGAGGTACTACCACTAGTGCTTCACTAAAAACGAAATACGAACTGGCTTCATCCCTTAGCATTGAGGTATGTCGGCAGCCTATCTCATGATACGTTCAGCTATTTAAAAAAGAAAATAAATTTCGGGGGAGTGTTAGTGTATACATAGACCATTCCTACACTCGAAAAACGCTCTGACACTTGAAGTTTTCCCGAAACATTCCGGAAGGCTCTACCTCTAAAAGAATCCAAACACCAATTTTTCCGCAAAAATTCCGAAAAATTCTACGACGATTTCAAAACTGATTTGCGCATATCTAATACTTTTCCAAAAAATTTGTTTATTGCTGGCCACAACAAGCACTCTTCTTTTCACTGTCCTTTAAGGACTTAACCAACGCCCAAAACGGGTAGAGGTTCGACCACATCCGTGCACGGATAAAACAGCGCGCTATATAAGAAAAAGTTAAGTATATCCTAGCTTAACATCCGAGAGGTATATCCTGGACAATGTTCTTAGGTTTGGCTTTGAGATTGGCATGCCAGAATGTTAAAAGACTCGCACTGCCTTTATCCTCATTGCCAACTCGCAAACCCGGTAAGGGATGACCATGGCACACTGGTCTCAACATCTCGGAAACACAATCTAGCATACCAGTAGACGAGATTATAAAGTGTTTCAAACATCGAAAAAATGATGAGGTAAGCCGGAGACTATTCGCATCCCCTAAAAACAGACAAACGCATAGCTTATTTTCCAAAATGCTAACCTATCGTAAGCCCAGACGAAACGCTTCCTCCAGACTCTATACAAAAAATGCAAACGTATTCTCGTCTAACAAAGACATGACAAGTCCCTTCTGACGAAATATAAACGCTAACGCATCACAGCTCCTATCATGCTAAATACACTAAGGAACCACGAGAGAGTATAAAACTCAGGACTACTCTACTCTCATATCTTAAACATCCGAAAACCTATCATGCTCCTACCTAGAACGGGCAATTAGCAACCTTATAACATGCACGAAATCAAATCATGAAAGTGCATAAAATTAAAAGGTTTAAGAACAACCATCGCGGACAATCCCGGCCAAGAGTCATAATGTGAGCCTTAAAGGGCCCAGCAAATCAAACGAAAAAACAAAAAACGATGACAGATAAGGGAGATAACGGGGTCTAGGCATGATCCTCCTCTACAGTCTTCTCAGCGGTCATCTCAGGAAGGCCTGCTGTGCCTTCATTGGTCCGAGCAAACTCTTCAACGCCAACCTCCTTAGCCAAGCTGTCAAGTGAGATATCTTCGCAGGAGCGAGAGGCCGAAGCCAAAGAACCGGAAGAGGGAGCAAGGTATCCTCGAAGCTCGTCAATCACACGGTACACCGAGCCTTCGAAACCGACGAAGTCAGCCTTCATATTCTCGTTCCTCTCGTGCTCCTCGGCTATCTCCGTAGGATTGTTCCTGTCAAAAACAGCATTCACCTTGGAGTTACAAACTCCCATTACATAGCACGCCACAGAGTCGCGGTTCGAGACCAGTCGGTCTATCAAGGCCAGCGCCTTATCCTCCTGAGCTCGGCTCCTGTCCACGGCTGCCTTGTACCCATCACGGTACGCCCTCTTGTTCTTCAGCTTGAAAGCGCTGTCCTTCTCAGCAAGCTTCTCCTCCAGATCCTTGACCCAAGACTCGAACTCATCATTAAAATTAACAAGGCAAGCACGGGAAGCATTGCGAGTTGCATCCTCTTTTGCGGCAGCCACCTCCTTCCCGAGGTTCATTACCTTCCCCTCGTACTTGAGAGTAGAGGCATCCAACCTCTCCTTGAGGCGTTCTTTCTCGCGTTTTACGGAGGACTCATAGCGCTCAGCCTTGCGGATACCCTCCTCCCACACGTGAACGTTCCTATTAAACAAAGACATTAGCTGCAAAACCATACAACCTGTGAGCAAAAAATCAAACCACAACATGAAACTACTCACACAAAAACACTTACCCTCATGGAGCATTGGGAAAATTTGGAGTACTGCTTCGGGGCACACATGGTCTCAAGGTTAAAGGGACCATCCAGTGGATCTTGACCCTCGAAACCAGGTCCACGCACTGGCCGGTGTTATGGAATAAGCTCTTCGACTCATCGATCGTCATAGTATAGAGCTTAGATTTCTCTTCCGGGGACGAGCTGACCGAGTCGGATCTTTCAACTTCTTTTCACTTAGACCCCCCAGAAGTGCTACCTCTCTTCAAAGCAGGGGAGGCCCTCTTCTTCCCATGGGAAGCCAAGCCACTGGAAGCAGCAGGAAGGGCGCATACGACCTGCTTGCGAACCGGAGGAGGGAGAGGAAGCATCACTCGGGTTGGAGCAGATGGTTCACCGTCAGCCCTCACCGCAAGATCTTTCACAGCCTCAACATCGACCTTCTTATCGTCGGGGAAAGTCACCAACAGCTCAGGGTCACTCGAAGTCCCCTCCGTGTCATCAATGTCCTTGTCGCTCAGCGCATGGATCATGGATTCCCCGATAGTCGGAGAAGTGCCTGAGGACGCGGCAGGAGGGAGCAAAGACTTCTGAGCATTCGCCAACAAACCTGCACGGAACTCCATCTCGAAAACAAAACTGGCAGCACTTAGAGAGAGAAACTAGAGAGAAGGCAGAGATCACTTCTCACAAAAACTTAGAATGAAAAATTTTTAGAATTGAGGAGGGATGAAGCTATATTTATAGAAGAAGTCCTCGTGTCCCACCAAAAGAAGCGGATCCCACACAAAAGAAAACAAAAGAATTCCGGAAACACTTATATATTTCCGAAAAGTAAGGAATCGAAAAAGGATGCATACGGGCCAAGGTTTGGCCGAGCTGGTCTAGCAGCATGCCACTTCATGTCCAGCTCGGCACAAAATCCTCCCCAAAACCAGCTTCCACCAAATGAACATCTCCTCCACATGTCTAGCTCGGCATCCAACATCCCATCGCTCCCTTCTTTCGGTCTTTTCCTCATGGGTAAGAAACGAAAATCTGTCCAGCTGGTACGCATCAACCAGGTCGGCATTCCTCAGGGCGACCAGCTCGGCATTTTTTGCTGACCTGGTGCCACGTTTCCACAAGAGATTTTTTTTAAAAAAAAAATAAACAAAAAAACCCAACTTGTCATTTTTTTGCCTCCCAGCTGCTCCCGTACAATAAATTTCGAAAAACTTATCCAAAACAGCTTTTCGGAAAAACCTCGCTAAAACTTTCGGGAAACTTACCTTGAACAGTTTTTGGGAAAAATCAATGCACGCTAGCAGCTCGGCATTATGTCAACTACTGACCAGCTCGGCATTCCATGCCTTCCTAGAAGGTCCCCTACTAAAAATTTTCAGAAAAACTTACCTCGAGCAGTTTTTCGGTAAAACTTGACTAACCCCATCATTCGCAGCATTGCGTGTTGCGCTCTTTTCCTCTACTACGATTTTTTTCCACCAGGTTTTTCTTGGTAAAAGGTTTTTCTTGGTAAATGGTTTTTAACGAGGCAACATCTTAAACGCTCTGCCAACCAATCCAAACATGCTAAGGCACTCAGGCCAAATAAGACGACTAAGCCAGCCCAAAGACTTCAGCCTTAGAATCGGTATAATGGGAATTGGACGCAAGGACATCTTAACTCCTTAATCCCGTTCCACACTTCTTGGTCATCCTGTCAAGATCATACCTGATCTTGACGGGCTGGGGGGCTAAATGTTGGTGCCAAAAACCACACTTCCGGAATTAACGACTAAGATATTTAGATATGGGAGAGATCTTCCATATTTTAATATCTTCGGAAATATATCGATTTTCCCGATAAACCGATAATGTCGCGATTCTTCGAGTAGAATGCTGTTAGATCGGCATTTTAGAGAGGAGTTGGCTTGTATCCTTCGAGATGCCCAGCTGATCGTCTTGTTTTCCGAGCGGTTTGTCCGAGAAACCGATAAAAGTAGCGATTTCTCGAGGGAAGACCATCAGCTCATCAAAGGCTACGAACCAGCTCGGCCCTTCACCATAAAATGCCGAGCGGGGTGGTCTTCTGCCCGTCCAGGAAGTGTTCAGCCGATCATCAAGTCTTATTTTCCCTTGATTTTCCCCTGGATACGCAACCATCCTGCCGAAGGAAATGCCAAGCTGGGTTACTCATGCTGACATTTGCCCTTCTAAAATGCCGAGCTGAACTGCTTTGTGACCCAAAATGCCGAGCTGGATGCATAAAATCAAGAGGAGGCAGAACTGGGGACCAGCTTGTTTTCCCCTCAGAAAATGCCGAGCTGGATGATGAAAGTGCCCAGAAGGTAGCCAGCTCTGCATTTCATCTCCTCTGGGAGTTATGCTGAGTTGGTTGATCATTCGACGCTTTCGGGAGCTCTTTCGGAACTTATCGATGTTTTCGTAAATTTCTCGAAGTTTAAACCGAAATTCGCGTTGTTTTCGGAGAATATCGTGATGTTTTGTATATCGAAAATGAAAAAGCGTTGACTTAAGTCAAACCGAAAAGTCAGACCGAAGAACTCGCATATCCCTTGAAGTCGGTAGAAAAGGTGAGGACATAGGTTCCCACATCGGGAATTTAGCTAGTTTAGGCTTAGAGTTGTCTAGTATAAATACATATCAATGTAAAGCAGTCGAGCCAGATTGAAATAACCCGAAATTCTTTATTTTCGTATTTAGCAATAAAAATCATTCTCTATCTTTCCTTTTTTGTTAATATTTACCTTTTTGATTCATCTTTACTTTTGCGGAAAATTTTAATGTCTTTCGTGAGGTTTCTCTTCCCAGAACTTTTGGGACCTAATAATCGATTTATTTTCCGAAAATATATTGTGCGAAATCTCATTTCCAAAGTCTGCATGAAAGAGATTGATTATATAATCCAAGCTAGAGTAGAATATCAAATCAGGTTAAGTAAGAAATCAAAACACTTCAAGCAACGCTAGACTAAATGAATCACTTAAGGCTCAATTCCAAACACAGTCTCTCGGTTATGGTTTCTGACTCCTCCTTTCTCAAGTCCTTAGAAAATCTAATTTCTGAATGAATCCTCCTATTTGATATTTTCTTAGCCCAGATATTCATTCTCATTTAACCTCTCAACGTTCCTTTGAGTTTTACCTTCTATTTCACTGCTTAATTTTCCTTTGAGCTCCTCTAGAAACTCATATTCAATCTTTCCCATTTCTCTATGTTGAATCCGGATCCATTGACTACTGTCTTACACTAGGTCATTCCATTGACTTATATTAGCTTAGAATAACTCTCTCTCAGTTATCCTTACACATTTAACCCATTAACAAAAATATTTTGCTAGATGATCCATTAGTCGCATAATTCTACCAGGCAGACTTCTAATTTGCTGACTCCCCTACTAGCTAAACTTCCGAATTCATTACTTATAGATCGATTAACTTAATAGATTCTCAATGATATTTTTTAAAATTTTCCGCGTTTAATCAGTCTAGACAAGTTTGTATCTATCCATGACTCTGTCCTAGAACCGACGATGCTCTGATACCAACTTGAAACACCCCAATCCAATTATCCACAACGGCGGTTGACCAGAGTCGGGTCACATTCAGAATTTCTATACTTAGAATAATTTATATCTTTTTCATCCATTCAGACAAAACCAACACCGTCCATGATTCCTTAACCCACAAAACTTCCAGCTCAATTCCAACTATCAAATCATGAAAGTGCATAAAATTAAAAGGTTCAAGAACAACTATCGCGAACAATCCCGGCCAAGAGTCATAATGTGGGCCTTAAAGGACCCAGCAAATCAAACGAAAAAACAAAAAACGATGAAAGATAAGGGAGATAACGGGGTCTAGGCATGATCCTCCTCTGCAGTCTTCTCAGCGGCCATCTCAGCAAGGCCTGATGCGCCTTCATTGGTCCGAGCAAACTCTTCAACGCCAACCTCCTTAGCCGAACTGTCAAGTGAGATATCTTCGCAGGAGCGAGTGGCCGAAGCCGAAGAACCGGAAGAGGGAGCAAGGCATCCTCGGAGCTCGTCCACCGAGCCTTCGATACCGACAAAGTCAGCCTTCATCTTCTCATTCTTCTCATGCTCCTCGGCTATCTCCTTAGGATCGTTCCTGTCAAAAACAGCATTCACCTCGGAGTTACAAACTCCCATTACATAGCACACCTCAGACTCGCGGTTCGAGACCAGTCGGTCTATCAATGCCAGCGCCTTATCCTCCCGAGCTCGGCTCCTGTCCACGGCTGCCTTGTAC
>OVBI01001104.1:0-42243 GCA_900406495.1 Sisymbrium altissimum | reverse complement strand
GATGGATGCTCAACTGCAACACCAGAAGGTGGAGGAGCTGTTTGAGAAGGAGACTCTGCTGCCGGAGTAGCAGAAACAGCAGCAACGGGAAGTCCTACTGAACAGATCGAAGCCAAAGACTTCAAAGGACGAGCTGATACTGCGACCGCGGTGAAACGACCAAACTTAGACCGGGGAGAACCAGAGGCCCTCCCTTCTTCTTTTTCTTTTTAGAAGACATGGGTTAATTCTCGTTAGCCAGCGTAAGACTGACTGGCGGCGGGTTGGGGAAGATCGAACTTTCAATCGCCAGGGGGAAGAGTAAATGAAATTATATAAAATACTTGCTGTTTAAATTAACTTTTGCTAGTCTTTTCCTAAAATTGATAGATTATAATTGGAGATCAGTATATATTAAAAATACATGGTTAGCCGTTATTAAATTTATATCGTTAAATCTCACATTGATATAGAATGAATATTACCACATTTGTCAGTTCATTGACTTCATTCCTTGTTGATTTTTTATTTATTTAGAATTCATTGTTAATTGATTTGAAACTTAGAAACAAATAAATTTTAAATACATAGTATTACTTCTTAGCTGGTTTTAAGATGTGAACTCATAGGTCTAACAATATATCAATTCTAAATTTGGTTTGAATTTAGCTGTTAGAAAAATCATATATAAAAAAATTAACAAGTTTGCGATACTGTTGTAAACCATATTCTAAATATTTACAGAAAATATATTAACTGTAAAACTTTCATGATTGTAACTGAATAATGCAAATTATAGAAACCTTTTAGTATAGTAGAAGTGATAACAAAAAAATATAGGACATACTAAATTTTTTTGGTCGATAAATTATTTCAAATTATTTAGGGGAACCATGCATTTATTAATGATACCTTTAAATTATGGCTAATCAATTAGTTTGAGTTTTATATATATGGCGAAGATGAATATTATGGACCATAACTTTAACTTATGCCATTGATATAAGAAGCCGCCCTTAAAGCGAGAGCCACATATTAGATGAAAACTCCCTTCTAATTAATTACTTTTAATGAACCATTAGTATTTAGTAAGTATATGTTAATTCGTGGAAGAATCCACTTCCCATAGTTTAAACCATTTAATCACGTTGGCTTCTTTTCTTTGTCTGTTTTGCAGCGCTTAAGATTATCTATGTAGAGTAAATCAAAATCTAACCTCAATCAATACAACAAAGCACTAGACATGAATATTGATTGGCATAACTAGTTTTGAAATAAGAAGTTATAGCCCAACTAATAATTTTTTCCGTTTTGTACAGTTTTTTTTTGCAGTGTAATACTTTATTCACCAACAAAATACGCTTTATTTTTGTGTGTTAAAATGAACATGTCTCTGTTTTTGGGGTTCGAAAGAGGTGAGAAGAAAGTTTTAAAATAAAATAGGAAGATCAAGTTCTGGTGCCAAACCAAATTTGGAGGTCAGGCCATTGATCTAATGGAGGTAAGTTTGATCTACACTTTATGAAATTGTTACATGCAACATCATGAAAACAATGGACTTAACAGCTCAATTTTTTTATATATAAAAACAAAAATATATAATAAGGGGTAATGTACGCATAGAAACCTCTATAAATAAGGGACTCTTCAACAAACTCAACATCACTCGGAAACTCTCTAACTATATAGCATTCTAACAACATTTATTTCGCTGATAAACATTAAACAAAAGATGTCATCCATCGGAGCAAGCTACGCACCCGTACATCTTATGCAGAAGCAGCTCAAGGAGAAGAAGGCAAAGAGAGAAAAGGAGAGGGAAGAAAAAGATCAGAGTCTCGCCGTCGAGACCTCTTTTGCCACCGGAAGGAATTCTAACAAAGTCTACCCTTCTCGTTCGTCTTATAATGAACAAACATCAAATCGCAAGAGTGAAATCTAAGGTAAGGAAGGAAATTCTTGGAGGACTGGTTTCAGACATTTCTCTATGTAATTTGTCCTTTGTATGTGTATGTATTATGTATGTATATGGGATGTGTCTAAAACATATCTTGGTCGTGTTTATAGTTTTCGTGAAAAGGTTACTCTGTGAGTTGGTGTTCCCTTGTCGAGTGTTAAAGGTTGTTCCACGCAAGATTTAGTTATCGTCAATATTCAAATTCTCGGAAACCTTCTTCTCTTACTTATTTATGAATGAATAATCTAAAAGTAAGCTACATGCCTCAAAATTTCTATTAAATTCGCCTGATTATGGATAACTCAAATTTCGTCCGTTCAGAAACACTAATCAGAGTATTAACCTCAGACGTATATGTATAATAGTTGATTTATACTCGATCAAAATCTAATGACATAAAGAATTGTCCTTAAGGATCGGTCTACCAGTACTTATTTTTAAAACCAACAGTTGTTCAAAGCTCCATAAAAAGGGGGGGAAAAAGAAATGGAGAGTAGAGAGGTCCAGCACACTTAGTTCCAACCAACTCTGTTCGTTCATCAAAGGTACCAAAGTCTAGTAAAAAACATAAAGAGTCTTCTCCTGCGTTCTAACATTAGAACAAATACCAAACCAAACTCAACAAAGTCCTCAACTTTTGTCCGCACTGAGCTAAATTCCTAAGAGCCTGCTACGAAAATAATGACATGAAACCACCAAGAAGCAACAAGATCACTTGTTATTAGCTGCCAGTTTAGCTGCAGCTTGGTCCTCTGACAAGGGCAAGTAATATATCCTGGGGATTGCTTTTGTCTTCTTGAAAAGATCGTCGAGAGTGACTATGGGAGGCTCTTGATCCTCAGGGACTAGAGGAGGAGGAGGAGGAAGAGGAACACGTTCTATGACTGGAGGTGCTTTGGCCAAAGGCGGTGGGGGTGGCAAAGCAGTTGGAGGTGGCCGAGAAGGAGCCTGAGCCTGTGGTTGAGGCTGAGGCTTTGGAGGAGGAGCTTCCAGTTTTGCCTTCACTTCTTCTGGTCCAACAAATTCAGCTGTCAGAAGGCGGCCTCCGTTAGGTGGCCACTGGAGGTTATACACTGCTTCTCTTGTCGCTGCAGCTTCTTCAACTGAAGAATACTGTATTTACATCACAACAACAATCAGTTACGCGAAAATTCTTTGATATTTTGGATAATTGAAATCGGAAAAACAAAACTGGATTCAACATTGTTGTAAACCAAAAGGATTGAAGAAGTAGTCTTACTGATACATAGCAGTGAGTCTTAATATGGTCCATCCAGAAACTAGTGACGTTTCCGGTTTTACCCAGAAGCTCTTGAACAGCTTTCAATGTGAACGGCCTAAGGAAACGATCAATCCTGAGGGAATTCGTAGGATCCTTTGGAGATGGAGGAACTGCCAACAAATTTCGAACACAAAAATTGTAAAACATTGTTTTAAAAACAATGAGTAAGTGATGGAAACACACATATAGGGGTGATGGTTTACATACCCACGCGTTCCTTGGGTCCATCCTCACTAACCGAAGAGTCAGATCGGGAGAAGTCGCGCTTCAGACCGGTTGACCTCGGTGTTGTAGTGGGTGTGGCACTATTAGCGGCCTGTGCTTCAGGAACTTTAATACTCCCAGAGTTCCAACGGCGTTGCCTCTTTGCAGGCTCATTGTTTCCAACAGCTTCTTGATCTACAATGAGGCAGAAGAGAAAAAAATATAATCATAATGAGCTTGGAATTTAACAGAGATGCTTCAAAGGGCAACAGATTCAAGAAGTAGCCATGAACACAAAGATGCGAAACGACTGTTGAAGTAATAAACAAAAGAAATGAAAAAAATGAAGCCTTACCATTAACAGGAAGCTTTCTTTTGTCAGAAGTCACCAGTGGATGGCTTTTATTTTCGGGCGCTTCCCCTTTGCCAGCATCCATAATATCAGCTTTATCAGGAAGCAAGTCATTTTTCTCACTCTTATCCACCACTTCATGAGATGTAACTGATTCGGTTTGCTTTGTCTCTGGCTCATCCTCCATAGACTCATCACCAGAACTTCTATCTAAATTCAACTTTTCTGAGTCGCCTGCATCGATTATATTATTTCCTTTGGACATATCTGCATTAGCAGCATCGCTGTCATCTCCACCTCCAACAGACATCTTCTGTTCAAGTGGCTTCTCAACATCCACTGGATGCGATTCGCCAAGGACTGTTGATGGATCTTGGGACTTATTAACACTAGGTTCTAATTTGACATTATCAGCAATTTCGTTATCCTTTAGTTCTATTTTTTCATTATTTGACACACAATCAGTAGAAATACAATCAGATTTTACCTCAAACCCTGAAACGGGGATGACCTCAGATACCTGGTTGTACGTAGCAGATTTTTCAAGCACTGCCTCTGTAGGTTGGGCCTTAGAATCCAACCCGCTAAACGTTTCCTTATTCTCCATCTCTACATCAGATTTCTGAAAAATCTGCTCATTAGTGGCCTCTTCAGCAACTACTACTGCATCAGTTGCAGTCATACTAGATTCCACTCCTTTCACATCTGCTTCCTGAGGTTCTTGTAGCTTCACATTAACCACTGAACTATCAAAACCAGCTACGTCTCTGACATCATCAAGGCCACTAGCGCTAACATCTGGTTCAAAAAACACTGGGGGTGGTGGTGGTGTTGTCTCAATGGCAGCTGATGCTTCAGTTGTTTTCTTAACCTCAGTTGGCATTGGAGTAGTCACAGCTGCAGATGGAGTGGTGTCAATGCTGAATGGCGCTCCAGCAAAAGCAACAGGAGTGGTTTGCATTGGATCTGGTGCAAAGTTGGGTCCAGGCACATAAGTAATCTCAGGCTGTTGATTGGCTGCCACAGCAGCAGCAAGAGCAGCACTATTGAGTCTTTCAGACTCTTCTTGCTCAACACGAAGGGCTTCATCTAGACGCCTAACCAATTCCTCCTTCAAACCTCTTGTTGTCAACCTACGTCTTTTAAGCTCTTCCTTCAACTCCGTAACCTTCCACTTATCAATTGGTCGGTTGTCCAAGATTGGAAAAGGTGATGACGACATCTTAGCCTGATTCTTCTGCATACCAAAAAAAAAAAAATCAATATTAAATTCATAAATCTATATCGTAGGGAAATGCTCCTCATTGAATTCAAATTAGCCAACAGAAAAAATCAGACAAACAGCACTGCAAACGTAACAAATCTATAATTCAAGAAAAAACCCAATGCAAAAGAGATGAACTTTTTGATATGACTTACAGTAAATTGGCCTGAAAACTTGTTGATAATGCGTGAACGAACGCCGGGGGATATTGTAAAACCCTAAATTCGTAGTAGAACAAGAACGACAATTAGAGAGAAATCCAGAACAAAAGAGATAATGATCAACGGAAGATTACAAATTTCAACAGTTCAACAGAAAATAAGACGAAAAGAATTCAACTTGTTAAGGAGAAAGACAAACCTGAGAAAACGAAATCTAGACGATATGAAACGGATAAGGAGAAGGCTTTGAAAGTAAAATGCTAAACGAGACGAACGGATAAGGCGTACATTAGGAATATTCTATTCCGTCATTCTTTTTTTCTGATGAAAGAAACAAAAATTTGGGGAAAATTGAAAAAGAGGAGGAGGCGAATTCTAGGGTTCTTGTTCGATAACGGGGAAAATGTCGAGGACCTGAATCAAGTGAAGGGGGCTTGGTATGATAAATACCACCCAATTATCCTACCGAAATGTCGAAATTACCCTTTCTTAATAAATGCTCTTATACGCCGTCGTTTTAACGCCAAAACGCTTTTGGTATATTATTAACCCACCGGGAAACTCAAGCTCTCCTCCAGGTCTTCTCTCTCCGTCCGTCGTAACAGTTTCGGTTCTTCACGCGATAATGCTGCGCAAGTATGTTTCCTCAACCCTAGCAATCCGAGTATTCCTTGTGATGAATTTGGGGTTTTCCATCTAAATATCTCGTGCTGTACAATTGCTTACCGATTCGTCTTGTTGTGTAGCAAAATCAAATTTGTTGTTTGCTGTGTTGATCTCTTTGAATTGAGAGCTATTTGGACTTTGATTCGTTGTGAATATCTCACCGAATGCGACTATTTTGGTTAGGTCTGTTCTGGAGCTGTCCTCGCGTTTGTCAACAAAGAGATTCCCGAGGAATTTGGGAGCTCAGGTGAGTTTAGCATTTAAGCTGGTGACTCTAGTTTAGCATCTTCTGTATAGTGTTTATGACTGTGTGTACGTTATGTTTGCTTGCATCAGAGATTTCATTTGAGTTCTTCGAGAAAGGTATCTACATCTGGTAAGAATGGAGCTAATCCCGTGGGGAAGCCAGATGCCTCGAAAGTGACTTCTCCTCCTCCACCTCCTCCTGCGGGGAAACCAGATGGTAGTTCTACGAAAGTGGTTATAGGAGGCGTTGCGATCGCTGGTGCTTTTCTGGTTGCATATCAGACTGGTTATTTGGATCAGTACCTAGGCAAAGAAGAGAAGAAACTAAGTGAGCGAGTTGATTCTGATGTTGTCACTCAAAAACTGGAGGAGGCTCATCATTTGAATGTAGCTCCCGTTGTTGAAGATTCTACTGGAGTTAGCTCAATGGATGGTGAAAAGGCAGAATCGCAACCTGAAGTTCCTCATTCTGAAGCTGCTGTGGGAATTCAGAGTGACATAGAAGTGCAGCCGCCTGAGTCTGATCCAACACCTGATCGTTATACGTATATTTCTTCTAACCAAGAAGAGAAACCTCAAGAAAGTGTTGTTGATAACGCAGAGAAAAGCTTCCCTATTTCTTCGGATGATTCATCTGAAGATTCGATTACTAAGTCTGAGGCAGAAAATGTGAGGTTGGAAGCTGTACCAAAACCTGAGGATACTAGTTCGGTTCATAGAGAAAGTGAGATGGAATCTGCTTCACCAAAGGATCCTTTCACTGAAAAGGCACCTGAGGTAATAAAAGGATTGTGCTTCATCGTCTGAGTTAACAAGATTCCTCCTTACTTTTGCAATCTTCATACTAGATTGATAAAAGTTGGTTATTCATATGGGCACTCAATGTTTCGTGAATCAATTTTTGATAGCTCCTAATTCCTTAGGAAGAAGGTGGCGTAGGGAACAAAAATTTAGATCAGATTACCATTTTCTTAGAAGATGTAGTAGAATATTTATTTGGATCTACATATTTTATTGTGTAGTTGACATTTCTAATTTTATGCATGATTAGGTTTTGTTCTTCTATATGTTGTGTAGAGTGGTTATAAGGGAGATTTTTTTTGTCATTGATTGCATTTGGGTAGCATGGTCTAATAAGTTTTGGTCCCTTCAGACATAAGGAAAATATTCAGCGTCTTGAAAGACCGGCTAACTATCTATCTCAATATAGTTTTTTTGTTTTTAATCAAATTCACACCTATCACTGATCTCCTTCAATATAGAGGTTCCTATGAAGCTTTAGTTGAAAGATAGACTCCTCTTGCATAATTAATTATTTCCTTCGTATAAACTAAGAAGGATTGATGTAAATCTCGAATCAATCGTTCTCTTACAGGCTGGCATTGAGCGCGAAGTAGAAAAGCCAGGTTCTCTCCTTAAGGAATACAATCTAGAAGGCAATGGTACCGAAAGCACTGAATCCCCATTTACTGGGGAGCAACTACCTAAAGAAACTGAGGTTTCAAACTTGACTTTCCTGTTTCCTGTTTCTTCATGCTTTGTAGTATTGATTGATAGTTTGCGTGAAAATATTCTTAAACCGCACTGTTTCGTGAATTAGGCTCTTCCTAACTCAACTGAGGGGTTGAAAGATGGTTACATGACTCAAGATGGAAAGTTGGTACTTGATTTTCTGGATGCCATTCATGCAGCTGAGGAGAGACAGTCGCATTTGGAAGCCCAAGTTTTTTCTGAAAAATTACGAGCCTTGAAGGTTCTTAAAAGACGAAATATCTCTAATGATGATTTAATCTCTGTACTGCCCTTGCGTTATCTGTGAGATATTAACTTATTTACTCCTGCCACTCTGACCTCAGGAGAAGTACGAAAATGAGTTGAGAGATCTTAGGGCACGTGAATTAATGCGTATAGAGGAGGCGGCAATATTGGATAAGGTACTTCTATCTCGCTACCTCTGCTTGATTAATTTACTTCAAGGACATAAGTCCAATGGCACTGTTGCATCAGACTAACATGAAGATGTTCAATTTTATATTTGCTTCTCTTATAAACATGGACATCTGATGCGATTTTTCACTGAATTCGTGTTAACATCCATCTAATCTTGGTTCGTGAGTAGAAAGAAAACTTACAATTATGATCTAAACTGTTGCTTTATCCAGGAGCTGAAAAGAGAAAAAACAAAAGCAGCAGCTGCTATCAAGGCAATCCAAGAGAGAATGGAAGATAAGCTCAAATCAGAAATTGAGCTAAAGGTCCGTTCATTGCAAGGAGCTGAGAATATAATTGTATGGCGACTTGGAAAGTCATAACTGACAATTTGTATTTACTGCAGGAAACTGAAGCGCAGTTGGCTTTGAGTAAAGCTGAAGAAATGGCAAAAGCTGAGTTGATTTCGGCAATTGCGAAAGAAAAGGCAGCACAAATTGAAAAAATGGCAGAGGCAGATCTTAATGTAAGTAAAGACGAAACACTGTACTTCATTTTCTACTATCTAATGTTCCCAACTTCATGGTATATAATATTGCATAGACTGTTCGAAATCATAACTAGGAAGAAGGTCTAGGAAACTAGATGCACGTTTAGAATTTTCATAACTAGCAAGACTGCCTCTTGAAACACATTATCCAAGGATTCGATTGAGGATGAGAAATGCATACAAGTGCTGTGATTGGCATTTAGTAAAGATATTGAAAGCAAAATCCATGTTCTAGTGAACTCCAACCCACATTACATAACTTTACAACGAATATTTGTACCTATTTCTTTGTAAGTTTGTAACTAGGTAGAATTCCTGAATGTTTAAACATGTCTCTTTTTTGTTTTTTAATTTCCGTAGATAAAAGCGCTGTGTATGGCATTCTATGCGCGTTCTGAAGAGGCTCGCCAAAGTCATTCAGTTCACAAGCTTGCCTTGGTAAGAGACGAATGTCTGATTTTGTTGTGGGTTCATGTTAATGTCATACCACCTTTTAAGTTTATATATGATAAACAAAGAAATTATGGTTAATTATAGGGTGCACTTGCGCTGGAAGATACACTCTCGAAAGGACTGCCAATCCAAAAAGAGATAGATATGCTTCAGACTTATCTTGAAGGTATTCATAAGGACTCAATCTTAGACTTGGTGTTATCATCTCTTCCAGAAGAAGCACGATCCAGTGGAACAGATACAGTGCTGCAGCTGAACCAGAAGGTGAGCTTCATTCACAGATCTCGACGGTTGTATGGGAGTTCAACTTATTTCTAACTATCTTGTCTTTATTGTTTTCAGTTTAATACCTTGAAAGGAACACTTAGACACTTCAGTCTCATTCCACCTGGTGGCGGAGGAATCTTAGCACACTCACTAGCACAGATAGCATCTTGGCTCAAGGTATTCTATAAGGCTACTTACGAAACAAAATTATGCACTCAAAAACTCTGAAATTGAATTGCATCCTTTGATTGTTTTGTTACAGTTCAAGGAAGTGGATCAAGCTAATGGAGGCATTGAGTCCGTGATTAGAAAGGTTGATAATTACTTAACCGAGGGCAAACTAGCAGAAGCAGCAGCTGCACTTGAAGAGGGTGTTAAAGGAAGTAAAGCAGAGGAAATAGTGAGTGATTGGGTGAGACGTGCAAGAAACAGAGCCATTACAGAACAAGCTGTGACGATTCTCCAATCTTATGCAACCTGTGCTAGCCTCACTTGATCATCCCTCAAAGATCTTCCATTAAAAAGGTAAATTCTTTTCTTTTATTCGATACTGAAGAGTCCTCGAGTTCGTTGATTTTGCGGGAAGTAGTACCAACCCTTTTTTTTGGTCAAGAGGAGAAATCAATGGTTGTTACGATCCTCTATTCTTGTGTTTATGTCTGCACTATAAAACAGACGCTGTTTCTTTTAGGATTCGATCACGGGTTTAGTTTTGAAAATCACAGCTGTTCTCGAGAGAGAGATCTTATCTAAGTTAGAATGTTAACAGAAATTTGAATGAAAATAAGATGAATCTTTTATGATTTCAAGTTTTTGTTTCCTGCATTGTGTGATCATAAGATGATGATTGTTGTTACGATGTGGATTCATGTGCATCATATGGTGACATTGTGCTCATATAATATTACATTATTATAAATGAAAGGCTACAGAGGATGCTTGTCGATGGAGAAAACATGCGTTGAGGAAAGATCAAACTGTCATAAAGCCCCATGAGGCCATGTGCTTCTGCTTTTCCGACATTATTATTTTCTTACCTTCAAAAAAATAAATCATAATAATAATAATAATGGAGATTTTTTTTTTCCTCCGGCCAATTATGAGAGAGAAAACGATGGGTGGCTGTCTTAATTCTTAAACTCCCGGAGCCGCGAGCCGGCTTTAGCTTTTAAGTACTGAAGACAATATATACTATTTGCTGTTATGCTTATTCATCGTAAAATATGCTTCGATCCATTCCTTCATAATTTTAGCTTTGGATTTTTAAGCGGAAGCAGATCAATTGTTGTAGTTGAATGTATGGAAAAAGAGTTTGTTATTGATCACATTAATAAACAAGAAGAGGCTTCCTAATTAGTTTGGCTTATAATAATGTAAAGTCGAGTTGAGCCGAGGAAACGAAAAAGCACCTTGTCGGTGGTCCAGCTCAGCTTCGATCTGATAATATCACACTCTCACCAGCCCACGTACAGCTCGGAGCAGTCAAAAAGCTCACAAGAAGAAGAGAAACCTCTCTCTCTCTCTCTCTCTCTCTCTCTCTCTCTTTCTTCATGTTTACTTCGCTTATACGAAACAGAGAATTGAGGCATTAGTTTTGTGCTTCTTCTCCTCCATCTCGTCTTCGTCTCGCATTCTCCATTAGGTATCCGAAATTGAGCAATGGTTATCTGTTAGATCGCAAAAACTTCCTATTGATTTTCTTTCTTTCTTTCTCTGTTTAGCTCTCAATTCAATTCCACTGCATTTCTTGAGTCATCTGGAAAGTTTAAGGGTTTCCACATAAATGATACTAAATCCATTAATTTTTGTCTTACTTGACAATGCTTAGAAAATTCTCTTTCTAGTCTAAAATATCAGTGAAGTCGAAGAGCCTACCGCTAATTATCTTCTGTGTTCTATTCTTTCTTTTCTTTTCTTTTTCCTTCTGGTGGTTTGTTTTTAAACAGTAATGAACTTTGTGCTGCATTTCTTCTGATCTCTGTTTGCATGGCGCCATGGGATACCATTTTTATATTAAAAAGTTGTTTGTAATTTTTGCAGAGGTTTTGATGTTCTGACGATCTATTTTGAGTTAGATCTGGAAGTGTCGGGATCTCCTTAGAAAGGGAAAACAAAATAATGGCAACTGCAGTGGGATGGAGATTTCCTGCTCCCAGTGGAAACGGCCTTGCCCCTAACGACACGGTAATTAGTTTAAACCTCTGTTTCCTCTTGTTCCGTATTTGTGTTATGTTGTGTATATATAACTGAATCAACATTCATCAGATTTTGTACTGTTTCCTTCAAACATTTGTTTTTTTTTCCCTCGCTTATGGATGGTGTCTTTCAAAGTATCAATTCTTTACAAACAACTCCTTGCTTCATCTGTGAATGATAGTGTAGAGGAGAAATTAATAATCGACTCTGTTCCAGATAATAGCAGTCTTTTACTGTGTTTACCTCTTTGATTGTGAAGGAGCAAATGCTTGCAATTTCTTCTCTTTTTAAACTTATCTTGTCCATGGTTGCAGGAGAGACATGGGGATATTAAAATTCAAGATTCGGATCCCCAAACACCCCATACAAGGACGACCTTGAGGTAATCTAAATATGCATATGGTTATTATTTGTACTTCAATCCTGTGTTAACAGAGGCAGGATTTTTGTTGGAGTCTGGTCTCTTTTCATATTTTATCAATGTTTTTCTAGTTAAAAATGTAATGTTTCTGAAGTCTGAACCATCCGATTTTGGACATAGAATCTAACATTTTTCACTGCCTGCAGAGAGCGCACAAGCAGCATGGAAGATCCAGATGGGACATTAGCAAGTGTTGCCCAATGCATTGAGAAGCTGCGCCAAGGTTCATCATCCGCACAAGAAAGAGAGTACTCCTTAAAGCAGTTGCTGGAACTTATAGAGATGCGTGAAAATGCATTTAGTGCTGTCGGGTCACACTCGCAAGCTGTGCCAGTACTTGTCTCTCTTCTCCGATCAGGATCACTTGGAGTGAAGATACAAGCTTCAACCGTCTTGGGTTCACTTTGCAAGGAGAATGAACTTAGAGTAAAAGTTCTACTTGGGGGATGCATTCCTCCTTTGCTTGGTCTTCTCAAGTCTAGTTCAGTTGAAGGACAGATCTCTGCAGCTAAGACAATCTATGCTGTTTCTGAAGGTGGAGTGAAAGACCACGTTGGATCAAAGATTTTTTCCACTGAGGGAGTCGTACCTGCTCTGTGGGAACAGCTGCGCAGTGGAAATAAGAAGGGAGACTTGGTTGATGGATTATTAACTGGAGCACTAAAGAACCTTTGCAGCACCACAGAAGGATTTTGGTCCGAAACAGTTCGAGCTGGGGGTGTGGATGTACTAGTGAAGCTTCTAGCAAGCGAACAGTCAAGTACAGTACTATCTAATGTGTGCTTCCTTCTTGCTTGTATGATGATGGAGGACGCTTCTGTTTGTTCCACTGTATTGACTGCAGACATTACAAAGCTGCTTCTCAAGCTGTTAGGGTCTGGTAACGAGGACTCGGTGAGGGCAGAGGCTGCCGCTGCTCTCAAGTCCCTTTCTGCTCAGTCTAAGGAGGCGAAGCGAGAAATTGCTAGTTCAAACGGGATTCCTGTTTTAATAAATGCAACAATAGCTCCATCGAAAGAATTCATGCGAGGTGAATATGCGCAAGCGTTACAAGAAAATGCTATGTGTGCCCTTGCCAATATTTCCGGTGGTTTATCGTATGTCATATCAAGCCTTGGTCAGAGCCTTGAATCTTGCTCCTCTCCTGCTCAGACTGCTGATACGCTTGGGGCTCTAGCGTCCGCATTGATGATATATGACAGTAAAGCAGAGTCTACAAGGGCATCAGATCCATTGGTCATTGAGCAGACTCTGCTTAAGCAGTTCAAGCCTCGCTTACCATTCCTCATTCAAGAACGTACCATTGAAGCACTAGCAAGTTTGTATAGTAATTCTATACTCTCTGTCAGGCTTTCAAATGCAGAGGCAAAACGTTTGCTTGTTGGTCTGGTAACTATGGCGGTGAGTGATGTTCAGGATGAGCTTGTAAAGGCTCTTTTGACGTTGTGTAATCAGGAAGGCAGCTTGTGGCATGCACTTCAGGGTCGTGAAGGGATTCAGCTGTTGATATCACTTCTGGGTCTTTCATCCGAACAACAACAAGAATGTGCAGTTGCGGTTCTCTGCCTTTTATCTAACGAAAATGATGAGAGTAAGTGGGCCATCACTGCTGCTGGGGGGATACCTCCTCTTGTTCAAATATTAGAGACAGGCTCTGCCAAAGCCAGGGAACACTCTGCAACAATACTTAGGAACCTTTGCAACCACAGTGAAGATATACGTGCGTGCGTTGAAAGTGCTGATGCTGTTCCTGCTCTCTTATGGCTACTCAAGAATGGTAGTCTAAATGGTAAAGAAATTGCGGCAAAGACTTTGAATCATCTGATTCATAAATCAGATACTGCGACAATCAGTCAGCTTACTGCTCTACTGACCAGTGATCTGCCTGAGTCTAAATTATATGTTCTGGATGCTTTGACAAGTATGCTTTCTGTGGTCCCGTTCAATGACATGTTGCGTGAAGGCAGTGCGTCAAATGATGCTATTGTGACCATGATCAAGTTGATGAGCTCGATAAAGGAAGAAACTAAAGCAAATTCAGCATCAGCTCTTGCAGCTATCTTCCAGAGCCGAAAAGATTTGCGTGAGAGCTTTCTAGCTCTCAAAACACTTTCATCAGCAATAAAACTTTTAAACGTGGATTCTGAGAAGGTCCTAGTTGAGTCCTCACGCTGTCTGGCTGCAATTTTCCTTTCAATTAAAGAGAATCGTGATGTGGCTGCTGTTGCTAGAGAGACATTACCTGTGTTGGTTTCTCTTGCAAACTCCAACGTTCTTGAAGTTGCTGAGCAGGGGATGTGTGCATTGGCGAACCTTATATTGGACAGTCAAATGTCAGAGAAAGTTACTGCCGAAGAAATTATTTTGCCAGCCACTAGAGTCTTACGTGAAGGTACAGTGACTGGCAAGACCCTTGCAGCTGCAGCAATTTCTCGGCGGCTTAGTCGTTGCCAGATTGATTCTGCTTTGACAGATTCTGTGAACCGAGCTGGAACAGTTCTTGCCTTAGTGTCTCTTCTAGAATGTGCCAGTGGAAGATCTGATGCAATGTCAGAGGCCTTAGATGCGCTTGCTATATTCTCAAGGTCAGGAGCTAGTGGGAACGTAAAACCAGCTTGGGCTGTTTTAACTGAATCTTCCAACAGTATGGCCCCAATAGTTTCATCTATTGTCACCATTGCTAATCCTTTATTACAGGATAAAGCTATTGAAGTATTGTCAAGACTGTGCCTGGAACAGCCTATAGTTTTGGGAAACATGATCAACAATGCCAACGGTTGCATATCATATATAGCTAACAGGGTGATATATACCAGAGACCTAAAAATAAAAATTGGAGGAGCTGCTATAATCACCTGTGCTGCCAAAGTAAATGATCAAAGGGTGTTAGGCGATCTAAATGAGTCGCATTTGTGTGGAAGCCTCGTTAAAGCACTTGTCGGGATTATAGCTTCATCGCAAGCTTCTGGGAAAGACCAGGATAAGGATGAAAAAGAAGATATCTGCATATGTATCCATCCGAAAGAAAGAAAAGAGGAAGAACAAGAAGAGGAAGAAGAAGAAGCAACAGGACATAGGGAAGGTTCCATGGGAGCAACGGTTATTTCTGGTGACAACTTAGTCATTTGGTTGCTCTCTGTTCTTGCTTGTCATGATGAAAAGAGTAGAGCAGTGATACTTGAGTCAGAAGGTATCGAGTTGATTACCGACAGAATCGGCAACAGATATCTACGGTTCAACGAGGTATTCAACTCTCTTAGTCATTGCAGTCTTTGGAACATAGCTTTTTAAGAACATGAATCACATATGCATTTTTTATATTGCATGAAGGCTAATACTTCAATAATTTTCAGGATGATTGTGTAGAAGACAGCAGCGCCTGGGTTTGTGCTTTACTGCTAGCGGTACTTTTCCAAGACAGAGAAATCATTCGTGCAAATGCAACAATGAAGACTATCCCAGTCCTCTCGAATCTTTTGAGGTCAGAGGAATACTCAGACAGATATTTTGCAGCACAAGCGGTCTGCGGTCTTATCTGTAACGGGAGTCGTGGAACGCTTCTGTCTGTTGCAAATTCTGGTGCAGCCGGTGGGATTATCTCCTTGCTTGGCTGCGCCGATGCTGACATAAAACAACTTCTGCAGTTGTCGGAGGAGTTCAATTTAGTGCGTTATCCGGATCAGATTGCCCTTGAGAGGCTTTTCCGTGTTGAAGATATTAGAGTTGGGGCTACTTCTCGTAAAGCCATTCCTCTGCTTGTTGATCTCCTTAAGCCTATTCCAGACCGTCCTGGTGCTCCTCTGCTTTCGCTTAATCTTCTAACTCAGCTTGCAAGAGACTGTCTGCAAAACATGATTGTCATGGTAGAAGCAGGTGCTCTCGAGGGCCTCACAAAATATCTCTCTCTTGGACCTCAGGACGAACAAGAAGAAGCTGCGACAGATCTTTTAGGCATCTTGTTTAGCAGTGCCGAAATTCGAAAACATGAGTCGGCATTTGGTTCTGTCAGTCAACTTGTAGCAGTTTTGCGACTAGGTAGAAGGAGAGCTAGGTACAGCGCCGCTAAGGCACTTGAGAGCCTCTTTTCAGCTGACCATATAAGAAATGCAGAGTCTTCCAGACAAGCTGTTCAGCCATTGGTAGAGATTCTCAACACTGGTTTAGAGAGGGAGCAGCATGCTGCAATAGCTGCACTTGTTAGGCTGTTGAGTGATAATCCATCACGAGCACTGGCAGTTGCAGATGTGGAGATGAACGCTGTGGATGTTCTCTGCAGGATCCTTTCTTCAAATTGTTCGATGGAATTGAAGGGCGGCGCAGCAGAGTTGTGCTATGTTCTGTTTGCAAATACAAGGATTAGGTCTACAGTTGCTGCGGCGCGCTGTGTTGAGCCTCTCGTCGCTCTCCTTGTAACCGAACATAGTGCTCTTCAGCATTCAGTTGTACGAGCACTGGACAAGCTCGTCGATGACGAACAACTGGCTGAACTTGTTGCAGCCCATGGTGCTGTTGTTCCTCTTGTTGGACTTCTCTATGGTAGGAACTACAGGCTTCATGAGGCTATCTCCAAGGCTCTAGTGAAGCTAGGTAAGGACAGGCCAGGTTGTAAACTGGAAATGGTGAAAGCTAGAGTTATCGACTGCGTACTTGACATTCTCCATGAAGCTCCAGATTTTCTCTGTGCTGCATTCTCAGAGCTTCTTCGTATCCTCACTAATAATGCTACTATCGCCAAGGGTCAATCTGCTGTGAAAGTAGTGGAGCCGCTCTTCGATTTGCTTACAAGACCAGAGTTTGGCCCAGATGGACAGCACAGCGCTCTCCAAGTTCTTGTAAATATCCTAGAACATCCTCAATGTCGAGCTGATTATATCCTTAGACCACACCAAGCAATTGAGCCGTTAATTCCACTGCTTGATTCTCCAGCCCCAGCAGTACAGCAGCTGGCAGCTGAGCTTTTGTCTCATCTCCTATTAGAGGAGCATCTACAGAAGGATCCAATGACACATCTTGTAATCGGTCCTTTGGTCCGTGTTCTGGGATCAGGCATACAAATATTGCAGCAGAGAGCCGTGAAAGCTCTCATTTGCATTACTCTAACGTGGCCAAATGAAATAGCTAAAGAGGGTGGTGTGAGCGAGCTGTCCAAGGTGATATTGCAATCTGATCCGTCGGTTTGTAATGTGTTATGGGAGTCTGCAGCGTCAATTCTGGTGATAATCTTACAGTGTAGCTCTGAATTCTACCTTGAAGTTCCTGTTGCTGTTCTGGTTAAACTGCTTCGCTCTTCATCTGAACACACCGTGGTTGGTGCCTTAAACGCTCTTCTAGTTCTAGAAAGTGACGATGGAACCAGTGCGGGAGCAATGGCTGAAAGTGGTGCCATAGAAGCTCTTCTTGATCTTTTAAGGTCACATCAGTGTGAAGACATATCTGCAAGACTGTTGGAGGTACTTCTCAACAACGTCAAGATCAGAGAATCAAAAGCCACAAAGACAGCAATCTTGCCCTTATCACAATACCTCTTAGACCCGCAGACACAAACGCAACAAGCACGGTTACTAGCGACTTTGGCCTTGGGAGATCTTTTCCAAAACGAAGCTCTTGCTAGAAGCGCAGACGCAGCTTCTGCTTGTCGTGCATTAGTCAATGTCTTAGAAGAACAACCCACAGAAGAAATGAAAGTAGTGGCAATCTGCGCTCTGCAAAATCTCGTTATGTATAGCCGATCCAACAAAAGAGCGGTTGCTGAAGCAGGTGGTGTTCAGGTTATCTTGGATCTGATTGGTTCCAGTGACCCTGACACATCTGTTCAAGCTGCAATGTTCGTAAAACTACTCTTCTCTAATAACACCATTCAAGAATACGCATCTAGTGAAACCGTCAGGGCAATAACCGGTAAGAGAGATCTTGTTCTCTGTTTTTCACATTTTTGACAAGTTATATAATGATCAGCTTCATCTTATATTCTCTGCATCTTGAATTTTATACAGCTGCTATTGAGAAGGATTTATGGGCAAGTGGGACCGTAAACGAAGAGTATCTAAAAGCTCTGAACTCTCTGTTTAACAACTTCCCTCGACTAAGAGCCACGGAGCCAGCTACACTAAGTATACCGCATCTAGTGACATCTCTCAAAACAGGCTCAGAAGCAACTCAAGAAGCTGCGTTGGATGCTTTGTTCCTGCTCAGACAAGCTTGGTCGGCTTGTCCAGCCGAAGTTTCCAGGGCTCAATCTATTGCTGCTGCAGATGCAATCCCTTTACTCCAGTACCTAATCCAATCTGGTCCACCACGGTTCCAGGAGAAATCCGAATTCCTCTTACAGTGTTTGCCGGGTACGCTCGTGGTTACAATCAAGCGGGGAACCAACATGAAACAATCCGTTGGAAACCCTAGCGTTTTCTGCAAGCTATCACTCGGCAACACTCCTCCCAGACAAACCAAGGTAAGAAAAAGAAAACAATCATTTGCCGTTGCTTATCATTTCTTTAAATGCTAGCCTCGGTCGAGACCTGACGGACATTTGTGATTTTGTTTACAGGTGATATCGACGGGTCCTAATCCGGAATGGGACGAGAGCTTTGCATGGTCTTTTGAGAGCCCTCCTAAAGGTCAAAAATTCCTCATTTCATGCAAGAACAAGAGCAAAATGGGCAAGGTACAAAAACAACAAACAAAAAAAACTAACCAAAATCATCAAACTTAACCATATAAACAGCTACATTTAGGTTTTCTGATCCCGTACGTGTTTTCGCCATTTTTCAGAGTTCATTCGGGAAAGTAACAATCCAAATCGATCGAGTTGTAATGTTGGGAGCAGTAGCTGGTGAGTACACTTTGTTGCCAGAGAGCAAAAGCGGCCCCAGAAACCTGGAGATTGAGTTCCAATGGTCTAACAAGTAAAATACAAATTCATTGCTCTGTTTTAGTGATTCATTTCATTATTACCGATTCTTTTTTTACGCCAATTACTTCAATTGTTTATTTATATTATAAGCTCATGTATATATACTTTTTATATTTTAATTTTTTTCATGTGTTGGTGTAAGTTCGTGAAAGTAGCGATTCAATTAATTTGTAACATTTGCTGTCTCGTTCTATCTACTAGTATTTTTTTAATAGCTTCATTTGTATTCCTCCCTCGACCCTCGTATTCTCGTTTGCCTCACAAGAGAAGGACATTAATTTTATAACTTTTTAAAAAAAAAACAGAAAAACTAGTCTGGTGACGTGTCTCTGAATCCCAACAATCAGCTGAATTAGCCTAAATTGCCCATATTTCTAAACAATTCAAATCTTACCACTAGGTTCATTTGACATTTTCAATTCATTGTTTGAGACTTTGAGTTTTATTTATTTTGTAAGGATATATAGCTTAATTTCACAAAAAAAAATAGAATCAGAAAAGATTAATGGTGATGAATTTTAAAGTTGACACGGCATTCACTTTCGGTAAGTTCCCTTTTGCATTATTGTTGTGTTCGTAAATCCAAATTAAGAATCTAAGAAAGATAACACTAAACCCAACGAACACAAAGGTCATGCATGCATCTTTTTATATCCATTTTAAGGACATATATATAATTGGAACTTGTCCTGTCCACATTATAAAGTTCTAAACTTTTTTTTATGGTGAAGTTTGGACTCTGGTTGCGAAAAGCAAAACCATTTATGTGGTATACATATTTTAAGGATATTGAAATACTTTGATATAAAGAAAATGTAGGAAACCATATACTTTGGTATATGTATATTGTGCCATATACAAACATAAGTAGGACATGGATGGATTTACTTCTCGATCGGTTGCGGGAAACTTCTTCTCGCCGGTTTCTTATAATTAGAGATGCTTAAATTTTGGTTTTAACTATTAAACGTACCGACCGTTAGAGACAACTCCAAAACATTATAAAATTTTGTCAGCTAACATACCACTAATTATTGGTGTGAAATCACTTTCATGTAATATGACTAATAAATTGATTTTTTTTACTTAGAGAAAAGGGAAAAGTACACATGTACGTATTTGTATTTACGGGGGAAATAACAGATCGTTGGACATATGAGCAAAATTTAATTTGAGAAGCAGAAATATTCGCCCAGCTTCATTACAGATAATTGAAGGATAATTGTATGTGTAATTATATTGCATCTATTATTGAATTGTGATATAAAATTATAAATACGTGAAAACAGTGTAATGTAATGCACCAGCGAACCTTAAATATGAAACAGCTAAGTTAAGTAGTGAGGTGGCACAACTCCTCCAATCAGGAGGCAACCTAACACGCGGGTTTAAATCAGCGCCGTAAGATATATGTCACGTCAACATATCGAACGCTCAGGATCTCTTCCCCATACGTGTGAAGCTGTCTCGAAGTAGTAACTTAACCTCCACGATGTTTCTCGCTATCACCTTTAATTTTACTACATTTTAATTTTATCAATGATCCCATTTAATTTAATAATGAACCGACTATTATTATTTAGATAATTTAGTATAAATTCGTAAAAAATCCATGCTTTCTCACCTTCTTTCTGCCTTCCTGTGGAGAACAAGATTTTAAATAAAAACATTTAAAAAGTTGTGTTATTATCAGTTTAAAGTTCAAAAAAACAAAAGTTGTGTTATTATGCCATAATTGTAATTATATTAACATGAACTCCCCTACAAACTTTACCTTCGTATATATATTTTTCAACAATATGTTTCAAACTATTTTAATTTACGCCATTTGTTTTCCTTCAATTTAGATCGTATCGCTTCGGCTGATCAAAATTTATATAGCATATGCTGCATATCAGAGGGTAACCCTTACTTCCAAACTTTTCTATCAAATACTATCTTTACCTTAACCAGGGTATTAGGCATATATATTGCTTACAGCCTAAGTTCTTAAGGAAATCTTTACTATATTTTTATAAAGTGGACCAATTTAATTTATGTTGTGTCAATTTTAAACACAACAAATATACTTTTTCTTTCGTACCAACTACAATAATACACTCAAAAGTAATTTATTTTATTAAAAGATCAAAGGCCTATATAAGTCGAGACACCTAGCTAACAACCCATTGCAAATTGAAACCAAAACAAATATCCATACAAACACAACACATATTTGAGACACAGAGGAAGAGAAATAAGCCGTTAGTATCTATTACTTTCTTGCAAAATTAAAGACAGGCCAAAAATCAGATCAAGAAGATGGGAGTTGGAGGAACATTAGAGTATTTTTCTGAGCTAATAGGAAATGGAGGAAGCCACAGCTATGGCAAGAGGAAGAAGAAGAAGCAGTTTCAGACAGTGGAGCTCAAAGTTAGAATGGATTGTGATGGTTGTGTCCTCAAAGTCAAAAACTCTCTTTCTTCTCTGAAAGGTAAACTAACTACTTTTATAATCTAAATTAAGCTTTGGATATCAAAATTCTCGTCCCATTCCATATGAAAATGTGTTTTCAGTCAAGCTACTTCGGTTTTTTATGTTATAATATCTATAAAATAAATTTTAAAATTAATTACCTGTATTGATTCGTGATAAATGAAAAAGTTTCGTTCCGAACCATCTCCGCATTAACAAATATGACAAAAATGAAAGAAAAAAAAGAATTCGTTTATATTTTCCAAATTTCCATTCTCGTCCCGTTTTAACCATCACATGCAATCCATTCTACGTGTATACACAAACACAAAGATACATATCTAATTCCGTTTGTATAACATACTCAAAATCTTTCTATATTATATCTTCTCAGGAGTTAAATCGGTGGAGATAAATAAGAAGCAGCAAAAGGTGACAGTGAGTGGTTACGCGGAAGCGAGCAAGGTGCTGAAGAAGGCCAAAGCGACGGGGAAGAAGGCTGAGATATGGCCGTATGTTCCGTACAACTTGGTGGCTCAGCCGTACATAGCTCAGGCTTACGACAAGAAGGCGCCGCCTGGTTACGTCAGAAAAGTGGACCCACAGGTCACCACCGGGACGATGGCCGTTTACTACGATGACCCTTCTTATACTTCTATGTTTAGTGATGATAATCCTAATGCTTGCTCTATTATGTAGTTATTTGATCACTAATTAAGAGATTTATATCCTATGTATAAATGTTATATAGATTTTGCTGTTTTCTTCTGTTCAGGGTTTTGTCTTCTTTTGCATGTGCTTTTTGTTGGTGTTACAAGTGAATGTTAATTAGTTTTAATAATATCTCTTCTATAGCCTAATCAATTGGATGTTGTAAGTGATCATTGTTTATATTTCTTTCTACCATTGGCGTATTATAAAAAGAACTGTCCATAATGGACACAAATTCAAGTTTTTTACTTTTCAATTTTCGCATGCTACGAACTTACCAAAAACAAAGACAAGAAGGGATTATTTTCAGGTTTGGACTTTGGAGGTTGAAGAATTCAAATTGCATAATAGTGGTTGAAGAGTAAGATATTAAGAATTTAAAAGCGTACCGACCTATCTCTCAGATCATTTCAATCATCGATCGCATCATCCGATCATAGATTAGTTTAGTTTTCTTTTGTTCATTTGCTCACCAAATAACTTTTAGTTCGAGACTTTTGCTTTTGCTTTAGATATTTTTCATGCTCTTTTTGGTAGTTTTTTCGGAACTCAAAACTCCAACTCTTTTCACCAACTCTCTTTTTTATATATAATTAAAAGAAAAAATCCCAAAACAGTGGGTAGTAACTAGTAAAGATCACATAAAGCTAACTCTGAAAGAAAGGGAAAAAAAAAAGTTTCACTACATAACCTAAAATGCTCATGTAATGCTTTCTACCCATACAGACATGATTCTTGCTCCTCAGATGACTACAAAGTAACACCAGCATTTAAAAACATCTTTATTGCTCTGTAAATGGAACCCAAAATCATTTCCACCACTTTCTTTTTTCCTGGGAAAACCGAAATTAAGTTCTATCTTTATCTGTTTTCTTCCTTCATACCAAGAACCAAAGTTTCAAACTATTGTTTTTGTCTTAAGATTCAAAAGTTGTTGTGAGGGGACCAAAAACAGAGACATGACGCCGACGAACAAGCACATGGCAACTTTATTCTAGACTCCGTACATCTTTGTGACACAGGCTGCATCAATTACCTAGACCGAATCTAAACCTAACACGCAGCTAATACACCTAAGCTAAAGTACACGATTTACACTATGACCAGATATACGCAGAGGAGATATGTCTTGTTATTCAAGAGCAAGCTACTCATTGGGTTTTAGTTGGAATAGTCGATGTTTATATATGATAAAATCTATATATTAGCGAAAAAGAAGTCACCTGGTGATATACATCATATACATAGTTATTTCTTCGTTTACCGAACAGAATTGGAGTTGGCTTCATCTTGTGTTACTTCCTGGGTAGATCTCAACAAAATTGATATCATATAGCAAAGTTGCATTGCCAGGTATGTTACAGTCACCTGCATAAACCAATACGACAGTCTGCTTTATTCCCGAAAGATATATCTTTTTCTTAACATATCTATGAGCATAGAGCAGAAATATATATACAAAGAATGGTATGAAGTACCTGAAAAGCATCCAGCAGGCTCTGGTCCATAAGCTAGCTGAGGTGGAATCTGAAGTTTACGCTTTCCCCCTGTAAATAAAACCGCAAGAAAGACATGGTTTCAGGCTTTCAGCCTAATACAAGACATTCTCCGAACGTAAGAAAATTAGACTACTTGCCTACTCGCATAGGAGGTACTCCTTCGCCTCCAAGAATCCCCTGGTCTAGACCCCTAATTACCTATTGGATTCACAAAGAAGCTAACATCAGTTAAGAAAACTGTAAATTCACTATATCGCAACGCAAGTTTTCTTCTAGAACTTAGTTTCTTGGTCAGATCAAAGTTTGCATCGCTCGGTTATACAATCAACTGAATTACTCAATCTTACTCAGTACATCAGATTAAGATAATCAAATCCAGCTTAGAACTCCTCTAAGAAAGATTAGGTTTTGTTGTACCTTGCCGACACCAATTCGCATAGTAAGTGGTCTTGCACGCTTATAGGTACTGTCAAACAACCTTCCATCTGCAAACCTCGCCGTGTAATGCACCTGCTCAACATCAAATTCTCAAACTTTGAACCAAAAGTGTGCGACTTTGCGTATGGATTCAACACAATCAGCTCCTCGAAATCGAAAAGAATGAATACCAAATGTATCGTAAAACATGGAAAGTGATGAGTTTTGATAAACCCAAAAGCCCTAAACAGAGAAACTACAGCAGTTCTAGTGTAACGTGAGGAGAAAGGATAAGTTTTTTTTTTTGGCAATTTTCGAATGGATTCAACATAATCTCCCGCCATGAATCTGACATTGTATCCAAATGTGTTCTGAAAGACGCTGAAACTTGATAGCGAAATCAAATCGACCCAGGGGAAAAACAGAGAGATGGATGGATTACATTGACGAGTACGCCACGAGGGGCTTTGTCACCGAACCCAACAGCGATATCGCAAAACCCAAGTCCCGATTTTGCGTAGCTGTATTCGCAGAGAGGATCTCCAACAGTGGCGTAGTACTCAATCCTCGTGGCGTCTGCGTCCAGAGGCGTCAGCGAGAGAATCGTAGCCGCTAAAAACCCTAAACCCACTCCAAAAACGCTCTTCTTCGCGGCCGTGAAGCTCGTCTGTTTCGGCTCGCAATCGGTGGAAGAAGAACAGAGACACGAGAATGACGATGACGAAGAAGAAGAAGAAGAAGAAGAAGAAGAGAAGATTGTGGGTCTGAAGGAACGTGTATAGAGAGAGGATGTGAGTGTTAAAGTAGAAATCGCCATTGTTGGATTCGAGCTTTCTTCGTTCTCTTCTTCCTTATCTGTGGGAAGCGCAAGCGTTTGGTCTGAGAGACTTGTGAGAGTGCAACGGGCAAAAAAACAAAATGGATATGATTGTAGGACCCACCTGCCACGTAATACTACTATGAATAGATTTTTATTTCATTTTAGTTAACCAAAAAAATGTATTGTTTGTTTCCTTCATTAATGAATAATGGCGTAATTTGTGATTATCAACCGGTATCTAGCAAAGGTTTTATCTAGTCGTTCGTGTAGGCGGTCAAAAAATATGTACTAGAAATATACAAAATTGGATTTGATCTATCTCTGGTTAATTACCTACGCGTTAGACTTTTTCTCCGAAGATTTTATATTTTTATTATTATATGTAGCGAATTTTTGAACATTGTCTATAACTTATTGAGTGATTAGTCCTATAAACCAATAAAATTTCGATAGCATTTTCTAGTGTTGGGTGTTTGGTCGTATCCTTTGACATCATTATTTTTAGACCAAACGAACCATTAAAAGGAAGATACATTAATGAGAGCTGAAAATATTTATAGCTAAAACAAAGTATCAAAAATAAAACCAAATCCACTCACTGACTCCCAGCTGCCTCATCTGCAATTGAGAATTAAGCCACCGAGATTTTCATTCAAGATGAAAGATTGCTAAAAGTCTGTTCCTATAACACTTTTCACATTGTCTAATTATGATAATATATTATTCTAGAAAAAATGTATTTTACAGCTTTTATATAATGTGCTGAAACAATATATAATAGAAGAGAGTTTAAAAGTTGTAGTACTATCAAATCTTTCATTTAGTTGTACAATCTTCCAATTCAAAACCAACTAACTTAATTTATTTTTCTTATGTATTAAACTAAGATTCCGTCTTAGTTTATGATGCGGATCCGTAACAGTTAAATCAGATTTTCATCCCATTTGAGGTTCATGTGTTCACTTCCCTTCTCACCAACTCTTTACTTTTGGAGCCAATCGGCCCACAGAAATATAGAAAACCTGAATCAAATCATTTGGATAGTAACATGATGGCCATACCGGTGGCTTATCAATGAACCATGACACCGAGTATTGGCATGATCCCGTCAGATGAATATGTAGAAAATCCATCAGTGCGACAATAGCTAAATATCATGGTCCACCATAACCACCACCATAATAATAACCATCATCATCATATATTCCTTTTAGATAGTGATACACACATTGTGGTCAGTTTATATGTACTAATGTAAGTGATGTGTGTAGGTTATGTCGTGCACATTGGTGACTTAGTGTAACTGGTCCGTGGACAGAAAAAAATCAAAATCATTTGAACTTTTGTACACATGAACAAGCAAAAGATATTCTCATCAAATCTCATGATTTGTTTTACGACCATCAACTTTCATGGTGAATAAAAAAAGCGTTAAAAAAAAAAAATTTGAAAGAGTTATATACAGAAGCTAATGACATTGTTGAAAAACCTCTAACAAAAAAAAAGACATTTCTGAAGTGATACTATAGACTAGAAAGTTGAAAATTATTAAGCTGAATAATCTGACGATTAGTTTAATGAGAAAAAAGTTTAATTAGAGAGATGGAAGAAGAAGAAGAAGAAGAAAAAGGCTAAGTAAGAATTATCATCACTGTATATTGATTATCTGCATATATTGCATTCTGTTTCTTCTACTTAAATTTTTTCAAATTTCAAATCTATTGGTATGGTAAAAATGAGAGTAAAGTCAATAAAAAACAAATATCAAACAGTATTAAATGGAATTAAATATCATAATTGGAACTTGACTCTTAATGTAAATGATGCGAAAGAAGACACCAAAGAAAGACTAAGCACATGGGAGAACAGTAATTTAGCAAATTTCAAATCATCACCACAACTAAAAAAAGCCATACACTACTATATAATTATATATACTACATACTCGAATCCGGCGGCCGTCGAAGATTCCACAAATTTCGCCACCATTCACTCCAATATTAAAATAGGAGAAATATTAATTGCACGGTCCGAAAACCACATAAAAATATACAAAACAAATATGATTTAAATGAGATCCAACTACTAACAAATACTACTCACCAAGGTACTCAAGGAAAAAAACTAAGATAAAACATAGTATATAACAAGCATAGATTAATAAATTTTTGAAGAGCATACCCTACTCCAGGAAAAGAAAACTAATTCTAAAAGTGTTTAATTATACGAATGATAGAAATCGTAAACGAGTAATTTCATCATCCTATATGTGCTATGTTTAATGCGTTGAATAATCATGTCAAGAGATTAGCTTTGATTTCGGACAATATATGTATATATACTTTTATGTTCTTTGGTCGGAAGATGAACATAACCAAGTACTGTCATTATTATGATCATGATCGGAGACACCGTAACTTCCATTTTCACCGGCGGTTATATTCCCGTTAGCCACTGTGGTCGTCGTCAGAGGAGTAGTAGATTGACTCTGTAACATACCAAGACCAAACTGTTCGTGCTCATTGCTTCTAGGGTTTGACGTAATGTTTGAAATCTGAGCTTGAAGAAGAGACTGTAGATTCATATTCTCAAAACTGTTGTTAGGGTTTTGATACTGGTGAATCTGTGATCCGGATTGGAGAGGAGACGTTGGGAGGAGCTTTTGAGCGAAAGGTCGCAACAAGAGATTTGTGTTGCTGTTGTAAGAGTTTGGTGATGAAGAAGACAAGCCGAGGAAAGTGTTGAGGCGCGTGGTGTTCACGACGGAGTTGTTGTTGAATAGTGGCGGAGATGGGATTCCGGTGAACTCTTGAACCATCGCTCGGAAATTCGAAGTGTCCGTCGTTAGAACCGTCGTTGGTGCTCGTCTTGATGCTCGAGATCTTTTCTTTGTTTTCTTGATTACTCCCATGTTGTTAGGAGGAGGGAGCGATGACGTGGCGGAGAAGGTTCGAAGGTCGGGTTGAGAAATCGGGTCGGATTGTTGGTTTACGGGTAAGAAGGTGTTGTTGTTGTTGTTGTTGAAGTAATTTGGTGGTATTAGAGAGTTGTTGTTGTTGTGGTCGAAGTGGAGGAGGTTGAGGTGGTTTTGTTGCGGCAGAGGTAGAGATGCCACATGGTGGTTGTGGTGGTCGAAGAAGGCTGAGATGGATTGATCGACGGCGCGTGAATCGTACTCTTCTTCTCCTCCTCCTCCTCCTCCTCCTCCTCCGCTTGAAGATTGCATGCTACTACTATTACCGGACTCCATCTTCTTCTGACCAAACAAAAAAAAAAACCTTATTGGGTATGATTTTAATGTGAGAAAACGCAAGAAGTGATTCGAATGAGAGATTAGACACTCGAGTTAAGGAGCTTATCAGATCGGGTATTACGGTAAATAAGACATTTGGTATGACATGATTTTTTAATTATTGTATTTTGTTTTGTGTGAAAGGGAGAAAAACAGGGAAGGTGAAATCGCATTAAGTGGTTCCACTACCACCATCCACTATTGTCTACTCTATATATTATATACATGTATATAAGGTTTGGTTTATATTAAATTTATGCATTTTGGTGATAGTCAAATTCAGTTGATTGCAGATATTTGGCTTGGGATAATGATTTGTCAAGTTTTTCAACCATTCTAGGAGGATATGTCAATACATCCTATGATGGTATTGAACTTTTCTCAGTGTTGGTTATATACATTTCTTCGTTATTTGTGGGTATATAAACATAAAAGTAAAAAACTTATTTAATACGATTTTTAAAATTTATAAAACATAATTTTGTTTGCTCTCATTGTTGAAGATATATATATACATGATTGTTTAATAAATATTATGTTGTTAGGGAAAAATATATAACTAAAGGCATATGGGTTGTTCAGTTTAGTATCTACTAATCTATTACATGATGTCATAATTAGGTCAGTTAACTTGGACCAGATTTGAGAATAGGTATCATAATACATAATTAGATGTCATCCGATAACTAAGATAATATATATTTGATTCCTTTTCTATTTTTCATTGAGTAATTACAAAATCAAACATTCAAAAAAAAATTGTTGATAAACATGTAATTTTTTTCACCTGATTGATATAGAATAATGGTTTGGGTGTAGAGTTGGATCCATGTAGAGTTTGGTCGGAAAATAAGAATCAATAATGTTAAAATTTAAGGGATTCTTAAATATAATGAAACACAAATATATGGGGCCATTAACCAAATGCCATAACCCTATTTCACTTTACCCATACGGCTTAAGTTTGTTTGGTTACCCACACTCATTAATAAATCTTGTCGATTTTTACTTATTTATAAATGATTGAAAATTATAGCTGAACGCTAGAATATGAAATTTATAAACATTGTAAGGCAAAAGGAAGAGACATATAGTAAATATTCAATTGTTAGCTTCGATCAGCGCAATGATGATGATCTAAACCATTTATTATCTAATTAAATGTTGTCTAAGTCAATATATTTGATTTTGAAAATGTTATGAAAATTCCATATACTGATTTTGATATTTACACGATATTTTTTATGATTGTTTAATATGGTGACAAAAAAAAATGTAGTTCTTAACCTAATAACAGCAGCCATTTTTGGGGTCAAAACAACAGGTTCTAGACATCGCGATATGTGACTCGTTCTTGGAAACAACTAGTAAGTACATGCAACTTAGGTTATAGGCATCGCAAAATTTGTAACGGTGATCTATTGAGTTTACTGTTCATCGATTTCTTGAGTTTTTGTCGACATCTTCTTAGTTTACATGTAACAAACTAACAATTACGAAGATATAATAAAGATGTAGCTTTTCTTATAGATTTGCCTAAATTGTGAAGATATTAGATATCGTTTTAAAAAGATTGAAGGAATATTTATCAAACACGTGTGAGGGAAGAGCGAGATGAAAGTGATTGGTTAATTGTATTTGGATTGTCGCAGGACACAACTCGGACAAAAGTCACGGAGATGAATAGTTTACATATATAGAAAGAAAATTCAACCGAGATCATACATAAAATATGATGAAGATATTTATTGATAACATAAAACTGATCAAATATTCTTCTTTTTTTCGTGTAAGGTAAAGGAGAAATTTGTAAGCGTGATCTATGGTGGCATAAAAGTTAGTAATTAGGAACTTCCATGTTTTAAACACCTCTATTGTGCTTGTGCGTGCAGTCCCCATATCCATGTACCATAATTATACATATAAAATTCTATAAAAATAAATATAAAAGCTCTTTATTTTCTGTCGTATATTATAGTACACTTGTATCTTCAAATTGTATTTTCTGACAAAAGCTAATCGAATCAAATTCAAAATGGAAAATAACTGTCATAGTTTGTGAGCAAATTTTAAATTCTGATCTATCATAAGATTCATAACATTTCAAATGGGTAGTAGGTTTGAACTTTCGAAGACTTACCTGATTTTCGACTCTGTTATTATTACTGATGAATCACAACATAAGTAATTCTTTACTTTTAACGATTAATGTAGGGTTGTTTGAAAATACTAATTAGTTTGGAAAATTATACAAATTGACTTAGGCCTTAAAGCCCAATATCGCACCTACCTGAAACCCAGTATGGAACAATTATATATTTATATTTTATATTGGTTAGCCCACTGGACTTGAAAAAACAAATTGGCGAAGAAGATTTAACTCATTTCGGAACGCTGTCGTCTATCGCCGCAGTGTGAAAAACGTTGAGTTTTACGACCACCAACTAACTAAAATTTTTGTTTGTTTACAAAAGAATACGATTATTATTTAAAGTCTTTATTAGGTATTTATTACCCCTGGCCATAAATAAATTAATCAAAATCTGACAGCAAACATAACCAAGTATAATTGGAAAAAGAATTATTAATATAGAAATACAAATCTGAGGATAGATTTTTTAAAATTTACATAGTTATAGACCTCATAGATAAGGAAAACAAAAAAACAAATATATAAATCTTATTTTGTTTCTGGTCCATACACGTTGGGGAGGCATAAGGGGTTAACTTGGTAATCTACCAGTCCATACTGACCGACTCGCCGAGTAAACCCGCGTATTTGGAAGAAGCTTCTCAAATCATGGCGGCAAGGAATCAGCCACGTAAACTCTACGGACTACTCCGAGAAACATGAGATAATAACTCCATATGGAATTTCCAATAATAACCCCTTTTCTAAATATTCGCATCTCTATTAATACAATTCTCTCCGACAAAAATAAAAAAACAGAAAACAAAAGAAAGGTCAACAATCACTGATGGCTCGTCGCGACGTTCTCCTCCCTTTCCTCCTCCTCCTCGCCACCTTCTCCGCCGTCGCATTCGCCGTAACTTACCTCTAAACCTCTCCCAATTTTCATCTAACCGATTTGATATTTTTCTTTTTTTTCATTTCTGTTTGGTTGTGTTTCGGCAGGAAGATGATCCAGACTGTGTCTACACATTCTACCTCCGAACCGGATCGATCTGGAAAGCCGGAACGGACTCGATCGTGAGCGCAAGAATCTACGACAAGTACGGTGACTACATCGGGATCAAAAACCTAGAGGCTTGGGCTGGATTGATGGGGCCTGGCTACAACTACTTCGAGAGGGGTAATCTCGACATTTTCAGTGGAAGAGCTCCGTGTTTGCCTAGTCCCATCTGCGCTCTTAACTTGACCTCCGACGGCTCCGGCGATCACCATGGCTGGTACGTCAACTACGTGGAGGTTACGACGACTGGAGTTCACGCTCAGTGCTCCACGCAGGATTTCGAGATCGAGCAATGGCTCGCCACCGATACGTCTCCTTACGAGCTCACCGCCGTACGGAACAACTGTCCCGCCTCGCTTAGTGATAGCGTCACTCGGGTCGGGTCCGAGATCCGGAAAAAGCTTTCTTGGGCTGTCTGAGCGATGATGATGAGTGTGTTTTGTCTTGTTTGTTTGTCGTCCCGTCGTTGTGAGTGTAAAACGTGGCCTTTAATGATTCGATAAATAAAACTTTTTAGTTCTTTTGGGAGCTTTTAATCCTTAAAATCACATAATCAGTTAGTGATTACTAAGATAATCCACTGGTTAATTGAATCATATCATCCATTTTGATTTCTCTTTTGTTTTCACCATTTCTTGTATACATTTATTAAATTTTAGGACTAAGACATGATGAACACAATAAATATAACATTCATTGTATGCAATATAGGTGTCGATATTAATAGGATGAATAGAAGTTTGATTGGGACCAGTAATCCATTTGGGAAATGATGCCACGTTTACATATAGATAACTAAACTGGCTCTTTGATATTTGTTACTTGCATTGTCCACATTGTGTTTTTATGTGGGGTCAAATAGTCCCTTTTCATGTCTTCTTTTTCTTTTCTGCAAATATTTTGCATTGACAAACAAAAAAGAAGTTTGCATTGAACTTAAATGTCCTAAGAGAGCCCAATATTGTGTTTACAACATAAGCCCACTCTAGAAGTTGAGATCTACAAACAACCATAGAAAGGAAAGAAGCTCATTTGCTTGAGCTCACTCTGAAAAGAGGAAGATGAAGCGACTGCAACTATCGAGATCACGCATGACCAAAAGAATAGCAGAAACGTCTAATGAAATTTTGACCAATGGACGAAAAAAATTTCAAAAGCTTTTTAGTGTTTCGTTCTGTAAACATATCTCTCTCTAGAGTTTGGTCAAAATGGGTCACTGTGAAACGGAAGTAACTTCTTTAAGAACCTCTTGTGAGAGGTCATCTGGATTATACTCAACCCCAAAGCATCTCACAACCTCCATCTTCGGATTCAACAAGTACCTATACACACACACAAATATCTCAACATTTAGCTCTCTTTTTCTTATGAACAAACAAGATTTTTGATTTGGAATTCGAAAAAGGTTCCTTACATGTTGTGAGAAGTATCAACGAGATAATCGTCGCCATCTTCTTGGACCTTCTTGAAATAAACACGGTACTCTTGTGCCATTTGCCTCATTGCACTTGCAGATCCGGTCAATCCAAGTATTCTACTGTCAAACTCTGCAAAACAAAAAAAGGTTATGAGCAACGTAATAATGTCAAGAGAGTTTAGGAAATAGCTGTAACACAAAGTGAAAAACCGAGAGGACCTTTCAAGTACGCCTGAAGATGAGAAGGCGTATCTCGTAAAGGGTCAAGAGTGACGAAGACAGGCATAATCTTCTGGTTATGACTAGATTCTGTTTCAAGCAAGACAAGACATGATTTAGTAAAAAGATATAAACTGAAGAAAAAGGCTCGAGCTTTGTTCAAGTGACTCAAACCTAGTTTATCAACCGCTTTGGAGATCATCTTCAATTGCTCAGGTCCAACATCCGGGGAAAACGAGTATCCAAAGTAGAGCAGAACCCATTTACCACTAAAGTCTTTCTGAGTAACAATCTTGTTCTGTGTACTCATAAGCGTGAATGGACCTCCAATAATTGGACCTTTGACGGTCGTATTAGAACCACAGCCACAACCGCTATTGCTGCTTGGTTGACCTGCAAACACAAAAGCAGGAAAGACCTTAGCAACTCTCTTTCTATTGATCCAATGAAGAANCTCTCTCTCTCTCTCTCTCTCTCTATATATATATATATATATATATATATATATATACCTTTAGGAACAGCTCTCCTTTCGTCGTTGTAATGAAGAAAGCCGATGAATCCAGTAAATCCAAGCACAAGTGCTGGCTGAAAGCATCGAATTAGTTTAACCAAAATTTCACAGAGAAAGAAATAAAAAACATCCAAATTCAAAAGCAAGAATTACAGCAGCATAACGAAGACGTGAGCGAGAATGAGTTTGAGTTCCTATAGGCGGCAATTGAGGGTGAGGATCTGTCCTTCCACGGCTCTGCCCAGTTGATTTACAGTAATTGAATGATTGCATTCTTCTACATGGCCCTGACCTACAAAGTATTGAAAATTGAAGATGATTCAGTGCTTCCAAGTCGATCTAAAGTCGAAAGATCGAGACTTTCGTCAGTGTAAACTTCAATTTCGATACCCAACAAGTAAGAGTCGTTCTAGTTAAACCCCCATACGATTTTCAAAAGACTAGAAAGTTAGGGTTTATGAGGGGTTTTGAGAATATGACTAACCCTCGGAGAAGATTGGTCGCACCATGTTTGCAGGAAAGAAGAAGACGGCGAGCAACAAACATTGGATTTCTTCTTATTCTTCTCTGTTTCTCGGGAAAAGAAATAATATTTTTCAAATCAATCCAAAGCTTAAACCCATTTTCTGAATTCGTCTTTACTTTTTTTTTCTCCTGTAGAATCTTTTTCTTGATGAGAGAAGCGAAAAGAAAATAAATAGGATTACTCTGTATTTTTTTCTTGGTGCCCAAGCTCGTCTTCGTGTTGTCTGAAATGTAATTATTTTTCGGTTGACTCAGTATCATTCTTTTGGGCTTTATAATTAATAAAAACTTTATTGGGCTTTGGATAAACAACAAATTCTATGGCCCAGTTCTATTTTATTGTCGAAACAGCGATTGATAAACTTTTTTTTTTTTTTTTTGGGGTATCAATGTTAAAAACAATTGATTAACGTAAAAGCAATTTTTATCACTTCCATCACTATCGGCATCTCTCTTGCGACTGTTGACATTTACGATTTTATTAAAAGAAATCTAAATCTGAAACATATATAAATAAATAAAATAATAATTAAGGAAACCAAAAAAAAAAAACCAAGTTGAGTTGAGTTGGAAAATGCCAGAAAAAACTGGTCCAAAAACTAACTAAAGTTACGCAAAACAACGACAACCACTTACTGCTCCTCCATGCAAAACCCTAATTTCCATAATTCGTCTATTCTCCTCTTTCTCACCACACATTCCCTTCTCACTTTTTTCGGATGGAGGAGTCACGGCTACCTCCGACCTCCACATCTACCTCTACCGCAACCGTCTCCAAAGATAATGACAAGTCCGGTGATTCTTCTTCCACGTGGCACCGTCCCACCAACAGCCTACCCCATCTCCCTTCATCTGCCTCCCAAGCTTCTTCACCTCCACCTCATTTCCGTAATCATTCTTTGAATCTCTTCCCAATCCTGTCATCAGCTTCTCCTCCTCCTCCTGATCCTATCTCAGAGATCGAGACCTATGTAGTGCAGGTTCCGAGGGATCAGGTCTACTGGACTCCTCCCCCGGAAAATGCAAGGATCGTCGAAAGACAGCTGAATAGTGAACCAGGGAAAAAGGACAAAAGATTTTGCTCTAAACGACTCATGTGGTTCTTCATCGCAGTCATCGTTATCGGATTCATTATATGCGCGATCGCACTAATCATCCGTTTTGTATTCAATCCCGAACCTCCCGTTTTTGACGTTAAGAAACTCGCCAAATCTCGCCATTTCGAGATCATGTTGACGTCCAAGAACCCAACGTCTAACATGTGGGTGACTTACAAAGGTCTTGTCTCGCTCACCTACAAGAACAAGAGCCTCGGGCAAGGGAATTTCCCCGAGTTGTCACAAGCCGTCTATGGATTCGATACTGTCAATTTAAAGCTAGACGGGTCCAAGAACGCGGCTTTGCTGCCACCTGAAACGATTAGTTTGGTATTGACAATGGACCTCCGTGCGGGATATGGCACCGGTTTGGTTAAACGGAACAAGAAAGTGGTGGTGACATGCGATGTTAAGGTAAAAGGGTTATTAGATGCTATGGAGGTTGACATTGTTTCGGAGAATTGTGAGAGTGAGTTCACTAAATAAAACAAATTAACACTCGAAAGAATTAATTTTGTTTAGTAGAAGGTAATTAGCATACTTTATTACTTCTATTTTTCCCCCGGTTTCCTATATAGTATTTTGTTTGTTTGTTTTTATTTTTATGTCTAACACGTGTGTTGTTTTACTTTGTGATAAATTAGCATACTTGATGTTTTTTAGCGTGTGAATTATTCTTTTGTAAGCTCTAATTGATTCATTCATTTTGATGACAAAAGTAGAGTTTACGTGTTTTAGATTCTCTTTTCATCGTTACACAAAAGTATCATCGTTGCCTTTTTTTATCCGTATTATGTGTTGTTGAGAAAAGAAAAGAAGAACACAAGAGTGAGCATGGGTATTTTTAATATGTTCTAAGTTGATTCATTAGTTCAATTCATTTTGATAGTAATAACTAATAAAAACTAAAGACGGTTAGACGGCCGGTGATCTTGGAATGTTTTTTTAATACCTTTGACGAGGTATATTTGATCATTAATGTTCTAATTAGCTAGGGGAGTGGCGGACTGCAGTTAACTAAGAAAAAAGCAAAATGTAACGTTTACTTCTTTTTCTGTGTTAAAAACTTTTTTTTTTTGATGAATAACCGGGAGACAATGTCCCCCAATTTTATTAAAGAAAAGAAAAAACATAACTACAGCCTAACTTGCCTTGCAGGCTCTAGAGCCCATCATCTCTCAAAGTCACAGCAACATCAAAAATGTAAAATCGATTTCCTGATAAAAATTAGTATTATAATTTATTTTTTTATTTTAAAATTAGAAAATTTCCTAATCTAAGTTAATTTTTTTATTTAATAAAAATTTATAGATAATTTCACCCAAAAAATTATAGATAATTTCATTATCTTACATATTTTTTTATTAATAATGCAATTATAAAAAAACTAAAAAATTAAATTTAATAAAGATGTGGAATGATATTATTAATTATTTAAAATCTAATTAAAACTTTGATAATTTAGATAGATATTAATACTAATTTTGAAGGATTTTATATAATAAAATACTGAATCTAGAAGGGTTGGGATATTTTCATTGGTCTTCAATTTAGAAAAAAAAAAAGAGGAAAATTATATATATTGGTTTTATAAAAACCTCTAGACGATGTTTAACACCAATTTAGATACAAACAAACCGCCGCTATGCAGTCCCCCAACATAGAACCATCGAACGACTCAAACCATACTCCACGGTTTCCATCGCAGCAGCAGCCGCCACTTCCGCCCTCGTTTTCGTCCCTACCGGAGGATATTGTTCTGAGCTGCTTGGCTCGCATATCCAAATCGTACTATCCAAAGCTCTCTCTTGTCTCCAATAGCTTCCGGTGGCTCGTCCGCTCGGACAGGCTCTATAAGGTACGACGCCAACTTAAAACTCAAGAAAGATGTGTTTCTCTCGGGCTTCAATCGCCCACCAACCCTTGCCTCCTCTGGTATAGTCTCTGGATAAAACCTGATCATCAAACCCTAACTCAGTGCTCGATTCAAGAAAAATCTACTGGGAATTTATTGGCACCAGTGCCCTCTTCGTATTGTCGTCACCCACCGAATACGATGAACGCATACGTTGGTTCAGAAATCTACATGATCGGCAGACAAGATTCACCCTCGTCAGTTATGTGGGTCGGTAATAAGCTGACTGACGAGAGGCGTAAAGGCCCAAGCATGATGGTGGCTCGAAAGGAAGCCTTTGTGTGCGTCCTCGATGGAAAAATATATGTAATGGGAGGGTGTGTAGCAGGTGAATCTACGTATTGGGGCGAGCTTTTCGATCCAAAGACTCAAACTTGGGAACCTTTACCAGACCCTGGCCCTGAGGTCCGGTTCTCTTCAAATAAAAGGTTCCTACCGATGCCTGGAAAGATTTATGTGACGACCAAAAGGAATGTGAACACCAAGAAGAAGAATTTTGTTCGTTCTCAACAGAAAAAGAAGAAGCACTTTGTTTACCTTTTGAAAGAAAATAAATGGGGAGTTGCCGCGGACGACTCGTTGGAGAGTTTGTTGCTAGATAATATGGAGTACTATTATATGGATAAAACCTGGTGTTGGTATGAATTAAAGACAGATGAATGCGGATTGGTCAACGGTTTGACTGGACTTGATGCGTATATTATAAATGATTATGAAATTGGTACTTATGATGGAAAGCTCGTAATCTTTTGGGACAGTTTTGCCTCGTCTCCTCATGATCAAACAAAACATATATGGTGTGCTGTGATTACGCTTGACAAGAGCGTCAATGGTGAAGTTTGGGGTCAGATTGAATGGGTTGATATTGTGCGTACAGTCCCTGTGTCATATTCACTCGTGCGTTGTGAGACCTTAGTGACATGATCAACAATATGTTTTTGGTCTAACCTTTCCCGTTTTTTTTTTTGTATTGAAACACAATGTTGTTGATTATAGATATTACAAGATTGGATTCCTTTACTGGATTGCCCTTGTATTAATTAAAATTATTTTTATTAAATATGTTTTCAAATACTATAATAAATAGTCTTTATTCAAACAATATACCGTAATCAATCTCACACAAACTTAAAAACATATGCATCTGAAGCACAATTTCCATTGGCTTGATGGTCTTGGCTAACAGGGGTTCTCTTTGATGGTTAGTTTCCTAAACAGGATCGGCTATAGAATTAAACTAAATCAAGGGGTTAGTTTTCAATATCGAAAACAAAGGTTTTATACGATACAATCTCGTGTTTTTTTGGAAAGACCTAATCTTGTTCTACCCTAATGATATACTTTTGGGTACAAGCCGCCGCCTCTGCGGCTACGAATCCCGTCGTCGAACCACCGAGGAAAAAGAGGAAACCGAATCCATCTCCTCCGTCGTTTTTATCGCTTCCAGATGTAATCATTCTAAACTGCTTATCCCGCATATCGAAATCATACTACCCTAAACTCTCCCTAGTCTCCAAGACCTTTCGCTCTCTCATCTTTTCCGTTGACCTCAACCACGCGCGATTTCACCACAAAACACAAGAAGCCTTCTTTCATATCTGCTTACAGCTTCCCGACCGTCCTCTCCCCTCATGGTTCGCCCTCTGGATAAAGCCTGATCAAAACGACGAGGAGGAGAAGAAGAAGTCTACCTTGGTGCAAGTGCCCTCTTCTTTTGCTTCTCAAGAACCATTGTTCATCCTTAGGGTTGGTTCAGATATTTACGCACTCAGACAATGCTATCCTCCGTCCCGCGTCATGTTAGTGCGCAATAAGGACAGTGTTCTATGGCGGTTAGCCCCCAAGATGACTGTAGCTCGAGCGAATCCCGTTGCGTGCGTCTTCGATGGGAAGATATACGTAATGGGAGGTTTCCCGGCAAATGAACCCGCTAACTGTTGGGGTGAGGTTTTCGATACAAAGACTCAAACTTGGGAACCTTTACCTGACCCTGGAACCGAGCTCCGCTTCTCTTCAATCATCAGAAAAATAGAGATTATCCAAGGAAAGTTTTACGTCCGGAGCAACGAGGAGAAAGACTCTCTTTATGATCCGAAAGAACGTAAATGGGACGTTGCAGCAAAAGCACTCGTGGGTGATAGTAGGTGTATGGTAGGTAATCTATATTACTCTTGTCGTACGAAAAGTTGCCTGTGGTATGACACAGAGTGTAGCGAGTGGAAACCGGTCAAGGGTTTGTCTTCACTGAATAAGAGTTGTCGTCGTGGGTTGATTGAAACAGTTAAGCTCGGTGGGAAACTCTTAGTCTTGTGGGACAAGTTTAAGCAGCCTCGACGTCATTGTCAAGAAAAGACTATTTGTTGTGCCTTAGTTGCACTTGAAAAGCGCAAAAATGGTCAAGTTTGGGGAAAGGTTGAGTGGTCTAATGTTGTGCTTACGGTGCCCAGTTCATACGTTTTCTTGCGTTCTTCATTGATACTGGTTTGACCAATTGTCATCATATTTTTTTTTGTTTACTGTCGAGATGGCTTTTAGATTTACTTCTTAAAACACTTCACAGTTTAAATTCATTGGCAATATTAACGAGGAATGCATTCCTTTGACGATAATCAAAAGTGTGGAAATTGTTCATTGCGTTATCTCTCGGTTTTGTTTTGTCTGTTTCATAACACTGGAACTTGTATTTTTGTTGGATATCAGTCAACTTGGTGGCTTAGAGTCTCATGTGATGAAACTAATCTTTTTTCTCTTAAGCAATTAAGTTGGAAAACACGATTTTTTATTTCAAACGTATACTGAACACATATTCCGATTGGAGCCAACGATAAGGAAGATTTCAGAAACAAAAACCCTCAAAAAGAAAGGATACTAAAAAAACTGAAAAGAAAGAATCTTAGTTTACGAGGATTTGGGAAGAGACAAACTTCACCCGTTGGTTGAGTCATTCAAGCAAGCGCTTGGACTTACACCAGTTGATGCCAGCAATATAGAGGAATACACATCCGAGAGAACCTCCAATCACAGTCCACAGAAATTTTCCGGGACCAGCTTTCTCATCGTTGAACAGCTCTATGTTAATATTCATACCGAAAACTCCAGCAACGGCTATAAAGAGACTCATCGCGAAAGTAACTGCTATTAGCTTCACACCCATTTGCAGAAGACGATTCTGTTTGTCATTTAGCATTATGTTGATGTAGTCCTCTGTGTCATCCACATATTCCCTTAGCTTTCATCAAACAACACAAACGGATAAGAACAATATCAACACCGAGAGAAGTGATCTGACAATTACCAAAGCATCTGTGTATCACTTACTGTTAATAGTTTGTTCAGTGAACTATCAATCTGCACGAAGTATGCTTCCAAAATCCTTTCAAGCTGTCGGACATCAAATTTGTTCGGCATGGCATTCCGGGTTGAGCTTGTATGAGTCCCATGGCTGTTTCTGGTAAGTGCACTATGACCACTCATAAGAAGTTCGTTTGCATCATTTTCTTGAAGATAGCTTTCATCTCTGTTATCCTCCGATGAAAATTTGGAAGGAAGCCTGGCAGGTAAAAGTAAAAAGGCAGCTGTTATACTTATATCAGAACAATCCAAGGTAGTATGTCAATAAAGTTGGTACATGCCTGTCATCTAAGTCTCCTTCAGGAAGATCAACCTCTACGGCATCACTCCCATTCATAGAGGAAGTTGACGAATGCTCAAGTTTACGTGCTAACTTCTCCGTAAGATACATCTCAGCCATATCTTCATCATCGTCTAACAGATGTTCTAGTTCGTCTCTAAACTAGAAAAGGCAGGTATATAGAGGTGAAGAGAAGGAAGGATTTAAGTATATGCAAACATGGTTAAGAATATGGTAACCTCTTAGGTTCACAACTCATAACTTAGAGGAAACAAAAATTGTCTTAGAAATCATAAGATGGAAGGAGCTATGGAAAGTCTGAATCATAAAACCTTTTGAACACGTCCAGTTATTGCAACCAGCCTGCTTTTAATCTGTCGAACCCGCTCCAAATTGAGGGTACTGATCTCCGAAGTAAGCTTGTCCAAGACTGGATGTGCTTCTGACTCCAAGCTTAAGGCCTACACTAAAAGAAGAATGGCTGAAATACCACAATTAGAAGCAAAATGCTCTGTCTATGAGTATTAACATACGTAACTTACCTCATCTTCCAGACTGCTGGATGCAGATCTTAGACAGGCTTCCAAAGCAACAAACTCAAATGGAGGAACCGTCGATCCATCTTGATTCTGAAGACTTTGCTTGGCATCTTTCTCGGCTTCGCTCCCTTGGTCTCCAAACAGTTGTGACGTTCCAGCTTCTGCTTGGGAAGGATCTATATAAGCCTCTCCCTCAGAGTTCTCTTCCTCCTTTACACAACGAATCCAAAGAAAGGCAGAGAATGATCATTAATTAGTAGCTAAACTCGACAATCATCATGTTCATAGAGCATCACCATTGCAGGAATCAAAGATATAACATCTGCTATCATATACAGGTTCCATTGCAAAGCCAACGTATTACAAAAAGAAATAGGAAAGCCCTAATTTTTGAATAAACAAAAAGAGTTGCAAATATTTCCACTAAATGAACAGTGAAAGGAAAACCCTAATTTCTACAATAACCTGAGGTTTAGTGGTTTTTTTATGGAGCTTCTGAATCCGCTTTTTTAACTCGACGATAAAGGGCGACGCGGAAGGATCTTCGTAGTTAAGCAGAAAAACCTCTTGTGCAGTAATAATTGCCTTAATATGGTCCAGATTAATGACAATTGCTTTCTCTCGACCTAGAACAGTTGATGGATACGATAACAGTGGATCGAGCATCCGAAGATCTCGCGCCGGTAATCCCGTTTGCTGCATGATGGTGTGCTTCCCGGCTTTCTCCATCTTCTCATCCTCCCCTGACGAGTTAAACCTCAACCACGGCCTCACGCCCACGCCTTTCTTCCATCCACCGCCACGCCCACCTGTCATCGTGATCGGTGTCGGCTGCCCAGCATTTGGCGTTGCTGGACTCGTATGGAACTCTTCGGCGCCTCTCATGACTCTGTGATGAGAAAGATCGAGCAGCTGACGATGGGTCAATATGTGTCAAGTGATTTATCGGTTTATTTATATGAGAGAGAGAGATTTTTCAAATAGGTGAACAACTTTTTTTTAAAAACAAAATTATGATTTTAAAATATGAACAACCCTACTCTTAGAGCAACCTAGTTGGTTTAGATACTAAGTATCTCAACAAATATAATATTGATACTTTGTTTAGTTTAATTATTTAATTAAATTGGAAGTAACAAAAAAGTTGAATCAATCATTTTAC